>CM026891.1:23045705-23087466 GCA_015227895.2 Colaptes auratus
ATGGCCCTGTGCTGGGCACTGCTGAGGCCACACCTTGGGTCCTGGGGTCAGTTCTGGGCTCCTCACTTCCAGCAGGACCCTGAGGAGCTGGAGCAGGGCCAGGGAAGGGAACCAAGCTGGGGAAGGGTCTGGGGAGGAGCAGCTGAGGGAGCTGGGGGTGTTGAGCCTGGAGGAGGCTGGGAGGAGAGTTTCTGACTCTCCACAGCTCCCTGACAGGAGGCTGCAGGGAGGTTGGGGCTGGGCTCTGCTCCCTAGAGTCAAGTGGCAGGATGAGAGCTGCAGCAGGGCAGGCTCAGGTTGGGGACTGGAAGGAGTCTCAAGCCCTGCAGCAGGCTGCCCAGGGAGGGCTTGGATCCCCAGCCCTGGAGGTGTTCCAGAGCTGCAGGGCAGCCTTGGCAGTGGCAGTGTGCTTGGCTCTGATCACCCTGAAGGGCTTTTCCAGCCAAGGCAGCTCTCTGAGGCCAGGATTGCTTTTGCCAGCCTGCTCTGGCCAGGCCTTTGCTGCACCAGCCCTGGTAGCTGAGGAGCAGCTCTCTGGGCCCAGCTGTGCTGAGGGAAGGCCTCAGACAGAAGTGGGTTTCCTAAATGCTAGCTTGAACCTTCCCCTGCCCCTGAACAGGAGCTGGGCCCTGCTCCAGCAGGCTGGAGTCCTCTCCATGGAGCAGGATGAAAACAGGGCTGGGGGAGACAGAGCCTGGGAGCAAGCTGCTGCACTCCAGCAGCTCTGTGGCTGCAGCCCTGGGGGTGATGTGGCCAGGCAGGAATGCAGTGAGAGGCTCCTCAGGAGCACGCTGCAGGGGGGCTGTGAGCAGCCAAGCTCAGCTCAGCTGGGCTGCAGCTTTCCACCCACTGCAGACAGTTGCTCCTTGGAGCAGCAGAGGCCTCTCTGCAGGCAGCCCTCAGGGGGCTCAGCAGCCAGCTGCTGCCTGGGCTGTGCCAGGCTGGAGCTCACTTCTGCTGCCACACTCTCAGGGCTGGGTTTGTTTACTCCAGGCCTGGCTTGAAGGAGAGGGCTGGGCAGGGACACCACATTCAAAGGTTCACAGAAGAGTCTGGGTTGGAAGGGACCTCAGAGCTCAGCCAGCTCCAGCCTCCTGCCATGGGCAGGGACCCCTCCCCCCAGCCCAGCCTGCTCAAGGCCTCCTCCAGCCTGGTCCTGAGCACCTCCAGGCAGGGGGCAGCCACAGCCTCCCTGGGCAGCCTGGGCCAGGCTCTCCCCAGCCTCCCTGCCAGCAATTCCTTCCTCCTCTCCACTCTCAGGCTCCCCTCTCCCAGCTCCAGGCCATTCTCCCTGCTCCTGCCACCCCCAGCCCTTGCCCACAGTCCCTCCCCAGCTCTCCTGGAGCCCTTCAGCTCCTGCCAGGCTGCTCTGAGCTCTGCCTGAGCTTTCTCTCCTGCAGGCTGAGCAGCCTCAACCCTCCCAGCCTGGCCCCATGGCAGAGGTGCTGCAGCCCTTTGATCATCTCTGTGGCCTCCTCTGGGTGCTCTCCAGCAGCTCCAGGTCCCTCTGATGCTTTACCTTGTGTCCAAGCAGAGCTTGCAGCCATCTCCTGAGCTGCTTCTCAGGAGCTGTCCTAGCTGGGTCCCAGCTCCTGACAGGAACAGACCTTCATCATCTGCTCTCTGAACACAGAGCTCAGCTTGGACTGCAGGCCTGGCTCTGCTGCTGGGAGGCTCCCAGCCTGGCCCTGGAGCCATCCCTGGGATGGGATTCCAAAGCAGAAGGCTCCAGCCCCTCACTGCTTGTTTATGGTGGCTGGGAAGGGGAGGAGCAGCCCTGCAGCTCGACCCTGGCCACGGAGAAGCTCTCTGCTGCTCACTGCAGGAGCACAGAGCTGGGGCCAGGAGCAGCCCAGGGGAGTTTTGGCTGCACTCTGGAGCAGTTCACTCAGGCTGATGGCTTTGGGAAGAGGCTGAGGTGTGAGAAGCTGCCTGCTGCAGGCTGAGTGGAATCCCTCATGGAAAATCTCTGTGGGTTTCTGCTGTGCAGAGCTGGATGTCCAGCCCTGCTGTGCTGCCTCATGGCAGCTCAGCACCAACTGCCTGGGGGTTGGCCTCTTCCCCCTAGGGACAAGTGGGAGGGCAAGAGGAAGCAGGCCCAGGCTGCACCAGGGGAGGGTTAGTTGGACACCAGAAGGAACTTCCTCACTGGAAGGGTTCTCAGCCCCTGGAAGAGGCTCCCCTGAGACATGGATCCATCCCCACCCCTGGGGGGGTTTAGAAGAGGCAGAGAGGTGATGCTGTGTTGCACCTAGGCCAGGGCAACCCAGGGACACCAACCCAGGCTGGGGGTGAGGAGAGTGAGGGCAGCCCTGCAGGGAAGGCCTTGGGGGTGCTGGGGGGGAGCAGCTGGGCAGCAGCCAGCAGTGGGCACTGGCAGCACAGGAGGCCAAGGGCAGCCTGGGCTGCAGCCAGAGCAGTGTGGCCAGAGCTGGAGAGAGGATCCTGCCCCTCTGCTCTGCTCTGGGGAGACCTCCCTGCAGGGCTGGGGCCAGCTGTGGGACCCCAGCACAGGAGAGCCCTGGAGCTGCTGGAGAGGCTCCAGAGGAGGCCACAGAGATGCTGAGAGGCTGCAGGACCTCTGCCCTGGGGCCAGGCTGGGAGAGCTGGGGCTGTGCAGCCTGCAGGAGAGAAGGCTGCAGGCAGAGCTCAGAGCTGCAGCTGAGGAGCTGCAGGGCAGCTGCAGGCAGGCTGGGGAGGGACTGCTCAGCAGGGGCTGTGGGGCTAGGCCCAGGGGCAAGGGTTTGGAGCTGGAGCAGGGCAGAGGGAGGTTGGAGCTGAGGAGGAAGCTGTGCAGAGGGAGGCTGGGGAGAGCCTGGCCCAGGCTGCCCAGGGAGGTGGTGGAGGCTCCATCCCTGCAGCCCTTCCAGCTCAGGCTGGCTGTGTCCCTGGGCAGCCTGCTGCAGCTGGAGCTGTCCCTGCTGCCTGCAGGGGGTGGCCAGGAGGCCCTTGGAGGCTTCCTCCCAGACTGATGCCCTCTGTGGAGCTGTGAGGGCCATGGTTCAGCCCCAGCCTTGGTGGAGGTGCAGGGTGGTTGGAGTGGATGAACTGGAAGGTCTCTTCTAGGTGCCAGTGCCTCTCTGCAGTGCCTCTCTGCAGCTGCACTTCAGGGCTCCAAGGTCAGCTGTAACCCAGGCCAGGGCTGAGCAGCTGTGCTGAGGGGCTTGGTCTGCACCTCCTGCAGGGCTTCCAGTGATTTATTGGCTTGGGATGCATTAATCCTATGATTAAAAGCCAGAAGGCTGTAAATGGGTTGCAAAATGAGGCCTGGTTTGGGCTGACACAGGGCAGGCTCAGGAAGCTGAGGCTGCTGCTGTGGGGCACAGCAGGAGGAGGTTGGGGTCTTGGGTGGTGTCTGCTGACTCTGTGCTTGTAGAAGGAAGAAGACATCTGGAGAGCTGTGTCCAGCTCTGGGCTCCCAGCTCAGGAGGGACAGGGAAGGGCTGAGAGAGCCCAGGGCAGGCTGCAGAGCTGCTGAGGGGCCTGGAGCAGCTCTGGGAGCAGCAAAGGCTGAGAGCCCTGGGGCTGAGAGCCTGCAGCAGAGCAGCCCCAGAGGGCAGCTGAGCAATGCTCAGCAGGAGCTAAAGGAGCTGGGGGGGGCAGGAGGCTGGGGCCAGGCTCTGCTCAGGGGTGCCCAGGGCCAGGCCCAGGGGCAGAGGGCACAAACTGGCAGCCAGGAGGGGAAAGTTGTTTGTTGTGAGGCTGCTGGAGGCCTGGAGCAGGCTGCCCAGAGAGGTTGTGGAGTCTCCTGGTGTGGAGAGCTTCCAACCCCCCCTGGGCACTGTGCAGGGGGTGCCCTGCTGGGGCAGGGGCTTGGGACTGGGTGATGCCCAGAGGTCCCTTCCAGCCCTCCCCACGCTGGGGTGCTGGGGTTGTGTTTCCACGGGGTGCTGGTGGTGTGGGCCCGGTGCCGAGGCCTGAGCCCCGCTGTGCCCCTCGCAGGGACTGCCTGGAGGCTGCCAGCCTGCTGTACGAGCGCCTGGACGAGGACGTGCACCGCCTGGTGCTGCGCTGCAACCAGCGCCTCCAGCGGCTCCAGCTGCTCTGCGACTTCCAGGAGGTGGAGCAGTGTCTGAAGGAGGTAAGGGCCCCCTGCCCCCCCCCAGCCACGGCCTGCTGCCACCCTCGGCCTCCTGCCTCCCGCGGCAGCTCCTGGGGCTGCTGCCCTCCCGTGTGAGGCTGCAGGGTGGTGCCTGCGGAGCCCTGAAAGAACGCAGCCGAAGCCGGGGGAGGAGCAGCTCAACAGGAGCCAGCAGGGAGCACTGCAGCCCAGAGAGCCAAGTGTGCATCAGAAGTGTGGCAAGCAGGTCAAGAGAGATTCCCCCCTCTGCCCTGCTCTGCTGAGCAAACAGCTGCAGCTCTGTGCCCAGCTCTGCAGCCTCTGTGCCAGGAAGGCTCTGGAGGGGCTGGGAGGGGTCCAGAGCAGGGCCAGGAGGCTGAGCAGAGGGCTGGAGCTGCTCTGCTCTGAGCACAGCCTGAGAGAGTTGGGGCTGTGCAGGCTGGAGAGGAGAAGGCTCCAGGGAGAGCTTCTGGTGGCCTTGCAGGGTCTGCAGGGGGCTGCAGGAAAGCTGGGGAGGGACTTTGGAGGGTGTGAGGGAGGGACAGGCCTGGGGGGATGGAGCAAAGGAGAAGTGGGGAGGTTGAGCTTGGCTGTGAGGAAGAAGTTGTTGGCCAGGAGGGTGGTGAGAGCCTGTCCCAGGCTGCCCAGGGAGGTGGTGGAAGCCTCCTGCTGCTGGCTGGAGGTGTTTGCAGCCAGGCTGGAGGTGGCTGTGAGCAACCTGCCCTGGTGGGAGGTGTCCCTGCCCATGGCAGGGGCTTGGAGCTGGCTGAGCCTTGGGGTCCCTGCCAGCCCTGCCACCCCTGGGGTTCTGTGATTCTAACATGAGGGCCTGGCCAGGCAAGCTATGAACCCAGCCACCCTGGCCTGGTATCTCCTGCTGCTGCATAATACTCTCCTGGCTGCTCTCTGGGTGTGGATCAGCCCAGCCCCATACAGCCCTCTGATGGTTTTCCCTGCTCAGAAGAGGCTGTGCTGGCCCTTTGGGGGAGAGGACACTTGGCAGTGGAGCATCTTCACGTTGCTCAGCAAGAGCATCCTGCCAGCAGGGCTGGGGAGGAGACCTTCATGCTCTGGCCACTAGATCCTGCAGGCTTTGTCAGCACCCAGCTGCTGGGTGAGCTCCACCTCCTGTACCCCAGCCCTGGGCTCTATCTGTTGTTTGGATTCCTGCTCTCTGCTGTCTGATAAGCCCCAAGGCCTCTCCTTCCCCCCTGGGTGCAGCCCTGGGTGTGCTTCTCCCCTCTGGGTGCAGCCTCAGGCTCCCTCCTCCTCCTCCCCCCTGGGTGCAGCCCTGGGTGTGCTTCTCCCCTCTGGGTGCAGCCTCAGGCTCCCTCCTCCTCCTCCCCCCTGGGTGCAGCCCTGGGTGTGCTTCTCCCCCCTGGCTGCAGCCTCAGGCTCCCTCCTCCTCCCCCCTGGGTGCAGCCCTGTAAGCAGTCTCCAGCCTGGGCCCCAGGGCCTTGTCCTTCCCCAGGAGCCATTCCCACCCCCTGCACCTGTTGGAGCTGAGACTTCTCTTCCTGTGGTGCTCCTTGTAGCTCCCTGCAGCTGTGGCCTAGCTGAGGCAAGCAGGAACCTGCTTCCAGAAAGAACCTTTGGAGCCTGGACAGTGGAGAGACCTTCAGAAAGCCCTAAGGGAGCTCAGGCTGCCTGATGGTCCCACAGGATCCAGGGAGGTGGTGGAAGCCTCCTGCTGCTGGCTGGAGGTGTTTGCAGCCAGGCTGGAGGTGGCTGTGAGCAACCTGCCCTGGTGGGAGGGGTCCCTGCCCATGGCAGGGGCTTGGAGCTGGCTGAGCCCTGAGCTCCCTGCCAGCCCTGCCCCTGCCATGATCTGCTCAGTCCTTGCAGGTCCCAGCTGTGCTCCCTGAGCCTGACCTCAGGCTGGAGGTTTGGGAGTCCCAGAGTCTCCTTTGGTGCAAGTCATCAGCCAGGAGCAGCTCTGGGTGCTGCTGGCTGTGTGCAGGGCTCTGCACCATCTGGGGCTCACCTCAGGAGCCTTCACCCTGCCAGCTCAGCAGCAGGGCCAAGTTTCACCACTGCCCTCCCAGGGCTCTGGGCTCTGCCCCTCTGGGGAGGGCTGGGTGTGCAAGGGAGGCTCTGGCCTTGCCTGCTTGTTTGGCCAGGCCAAGGTGGATCCCAGAGGGTTAATGACCTCCCATTTGTAGGCACAGAATAGAATTAACCAGGTTGGAAAAGACCTTTGAGATCACCCAGCACCACCCAACCAACTCAGCCATGGCACAAGGGCCTCATCCAGGCTCTTCCTAAACACCCCCAGGGGTGGGGACTCCACCACCTCCCTGGGCAGCACAGCCCAAGGGCCAATCTCTCTCTCTGGGAAGAACTTTCTCCTCACCTCCAGCCTAAACCTCCCCTGGCACAGCTTGAGACTCTGTCCTCTTGTTCTGCTGCTGGGTGCCTGAGAGAAGAGACCAACCCCCACCTGGCTGCAACCTCCCTGCAGGGAGTGGGAGAGAGCAATGAGGTCTGCCCTGAGCCTCCTCTGCTCCAGGCTGAGCAACCCCAGCTCCCTCAGCCTCTCCTCACAGGGCTGTGCCCCAGACCCCTCCCCAGCTTTGTTGCCCTTCTCTGGACACCTTCCAGCAGCTCAACAGCTTTCCTGACCTGAGGAGCCCAGAGCTGGACAAAGGACTCCAGGTGTGGCCTCAGCAGTGCTGAGCACAGGGCAGGATGAGCTCCCTGCTCCTGCTGGCCACACTGCTCCTGCTCCAGGCCAGGATGCCCTTGGCCTCCTTGGCCCCCTGGGCACACTGCTGGCTCCTGTTGAGCTGCTCTCCACCACTGCCCCCAGGTCCCTCTCTGCCTGGCTGCTCTCAGCCCCTCTGCCCCCAGCCTGCAGCACTGCCTGGGGTTGCTGTGGCCAAGTGCAGCCCCTGGCTCTGGGCTGCCCTGGGCTGTGTGTGCAGGGCAGGAAATGTGATGCAGGAACCTAGGGAAGACTCCTTGAGCACACAGGCATGGAAAGGACCCCAGCACAGGCTCTGCCACCTGCCCTGCCTTCAGCTGGGCTTGCTCTGATGGCAAACTTGGCTGTTCCCAGCCTGCTCTGCCTGCAGAGCACCAGCACTGACAGCAGCCTGCAGGAGCTCCAGCAGCAGCAGTGTGTCCCTCTGCAGGCTGGGACACACCTCGGGAACCCAGCTCCACCTTCTCCTCTTGCTGGGTTTGCTCCAGCCCAGGGGGGGTTTCTCAGCCCAGCCCAGCCCAGGGGGGGCTCTGAGCCCAGCCCAGGAGCTTTTCATAGAGTCTCAGATTGCTTCAGGCTGGGAGGGACCTCAGAGCTCATCAAGCCCCTGCCGTGCCCAGGGCTGCCTCTGCCCTGGGCTTGGCTGCTCACCCAGCCTGGCCTGGAACACCCCCAGGCAGGAGGCAGCCACAGCCTCCCTGGGCAGCCTGGGCCAGAGCCTCAGCTCCCTCCTGCTGCACAACTTCTTCCTCAGCTCCACTCTCACCCTGCTCTGCCTCAGCTCCACTCTCACCCTGCTCTGCCTCAGCTCCAAACCCTTCCCCCCTGGCCTGGCTCCAGACCCCCTCAGCAAAAGTCTCTCTGCAGCCTCCCTGCAGGATCCCTTCAGGTGCTGGCAGCAGCTCTGAGGTGCCCCTGGAGCCTTCTCCCCTGCAGGCTGCACAGCCCCAGCTCCCTCAGCCTGTGCTGCCAGCAGAGCTGCTCCAGCCCTTGGCTCAGCCCTGTGGCCTCCTCTGGCCTCCCTCCACAGCTCTGTGTCCCCTCACTCAAGCCCAGGTGTCTTCCCTTGGCTGTGGGGCTGAGCTGGGCCAGGGCTGCAGGTGGCAGAGGCAGGCAGGGCCCACGGGGGGTGGGAAACCTGCAGCTGGTTCCCTCCCCCAGCTGCAGCTGTGCCTGGAGCAGGGAGCTTCCTGGCCTGCTTTGCAAGGCAGGGCGTGGAGAAGCTGCCTTGTCCTGCCTGGCCCCTTCTGCCTGCTCTGCCTTTAGGACACTCTTGTGCTCAGGTCCCTCCCAGTGTCTGTGCACAGAGCCAGAGCTGCAGCAGTGGCTGGGCTCTGCCAGGGGCCTGCACTTGCTCCATGGCTTTGTCAGCAGCTGCCTTCAGAAGCCCCAGAGTCAGAGAACTGGGCTGCAAGGGCCCTCCAAAGGGCATTTGTCCAACAGCCCTGCAGTGAGCAAGGGCACCTCCACTGGCCCAGGATGGAGCAGGGATGGAGCCTTCACCACCCCCCTGGGAGCTCTGCAGGTGGGGAGGGTCCCTCAGAGCACTGCCCCTGCTGGAGCTCCTGTCCTGCCAGCCAGGAGAGGGAGGTGGTGTAGGAGATGTGGCAGCTGGGAGGTTTATCCCACTTGGGGGTGTGACACTCATGGGAGCATCAGGCTGGCAGAGCTCTGCTTAGACCATGGCTCAGCCCAGGCAGAGCCCAGGCAGCCCCTGAGGCCTGTGTGTGCCCCAGGCTAGTGAGCAACAGCAGAGCCTTGCAGTGAGTCAGGGAGCTGCAGTGGGGCTGGGGCAGAGCTGTGCTGACAGCATTCCTGCCACTAATGAAGTGACCAAGGCCAGGAGAGCTCTGCCTTGCCCTTGCCACGTGAAGGCCTGAGCCTGCTGAGCAGCACAGGTGACTAACCTGGAAGCTTTCTCCTTTCCCCCCAGGTCAGCAGCTGGATTGAGCATGTTGGCAGGAGAAGGCTGCAGGAAACCATCACCCTGGATGACTCTCTGGAGATGCTGCTCCAGACACAGAAGCAGTTCAGGGAGTTTGATCTTGTTGCCAGTGTAAGTGCTGCTGCTGGGGAGAGTGTTCCTCCAGAGCTGTGGGCCTGAGATCTGCTCAGCCAGGCCTGGGGGCCTGAGGTGGCACTGGAAGGGGTTCATCACCAAGGCCAGCAGTGGCAGCAGGGGAGGCCAAGGGCAGCCTGGGCTGCAGCCAGAGCAGTGTGGCCACAGCTGGAGAGAGGATCCTGCCCCTCTGCTCTGCTCTGGGGAGACCTCCCTGCAGGGCTGGGGCCAGCTGTGGGACCCCAGCACAGGAGAGCCCTGGAGCTGCTGGAGAGGCTCCAGAGGAGGCCACAGAGATGCTGAGAGGCTGCAGGACCTCTGCCCTGGGGCCAGGCTGGGAGAGCTGGGGCTGTGCAGCCTGCAGGAGAGAAGGCTGCAGACAGAGCTCAGAGCTGCAGCTGAGGAGCTGCAGGGCAGCTGCAGGCAGGCTGGGGAGGGACTGCTCAGCAGGGGCTGTGGGGCTAGGCCCAGGGGCAAGGGTTTGGAGCTGGAGCAGGGCAGAGGGAGGTTGGAGCTGAGGAGGAAGCTGTGCAGAGGGAGGCTGGGGAGAGCCTGGCCCAGGCTGCCCAGGGAGGTGGTGGAGGCTCCATCCCTGCAGCCCTTCCAGCTCAGGCTGGCTGTGTCCCTGGGCAGCCTGCTGCAGCTGGAGCTGTCCCTGCTGCCTGCAGGGGGTGGCCAGGAGGCCCTTGGAGGCTCCCTCCCAAGCTGAAGCACTCTGTGAAGCTGTTCCTTCACACTGCTTTGCTTCCCTGCTCTCCTCCTGCAGCCAAAGCCATCAGCTCAGATGATGTTTGCCAGCCCTGAGTAACACCACAGCTGTCCTGCCACAGCTCTGGAGTCACTGCCTTGCTGTGCCTGTGACCCTGGGGGGACTGTCACAGAGTCAGAGTGCTTGGGCTGGGAAGGGACCTTAGAGATCCCCTAGTTCCAACCCCCCTGCAGTGAGCAGGGACACCTCCCACTAGAGCAGCTGGCTCAGAGCCTCCCTTTCCAACCTGGCCTTCAGCACTGCTCCAAATCTGAATCCTTAGCTGACCCCTGAGCTGGCTGAGGAGGTCTTCACAAGGTGCTGTGTGCCTGCCAGGAATCCTCCCAGAGGCCCTGGCAGTGAGCACAGCCCTGCAGAGCAGCAGGAGGAACTTCTTTGCATGTGAGGAGTACTGGAGCAGGCTGCCCAGGGAGGTAGGAAGTCTTCTCTGGGGACATTCCAAACCCTCCTGGACGTGCTCCTGTGTGACCTCCTCCAGGTGACCCTGCCCTGGCCAGGGGGCTTGGGCTGGGTGCTCTCCAAAGGTCCCTCCCAACCCCTACCAGTCTAACTTGCCCTAGCTGGGGATGACCTTGAAGGCTGTCTGGGGGGGTGGATTGGATGACCTCCAAGCCCCCTTGCAGCCCAAGCCATGCTCTGATCCTCTCTCTTGTCCCTGCCAGGTCTCTCTCCTCACAGCCAATCCCCTTGTTCCTTGCAGGAGTACTGCAGAAGGGGGCAGGAGGCCCTGAAGAGGATGGCTGGCTGGGAAGACTTCTCCTCTGTGGATGTGGACTCCTACAGGGCGAGGCTGCAGAGCCACAGGGATCAGCTGGAGGAGTTCTGCACCCAGCTGGATGAGACCAGGCACCGGCTCAGTGAGACTGTCAGGCTCTATGAGTTCTTTGACAAGGTAAGGGAAGGCAGCTGCTGCACACAGGAGGCTCTGAAAGCCCTGCCTGGGCCAGCTCCAGAGCCACAGCTTGTTTGTGGAAGGTGTGAAATGAGCTCTGTGCCCAGCCCTGGGATGAGTGCCCCAGCCCTGGGATGAGTGCCCCAGCCCTGAGCTCTGTGCCCCAGCCCTGAGCTCTGTGCCCCAGCCAAGGAGCAAAGGCTGAGAGCCCTGGGGTCCCCTGAGAGCTCAGGGCAGCTGAGCAATGCTCAGCAAGAGCTAAAGGAGCTGGGGGAGGGGGCAAGAGGCTGGGGCCAGGCTCTGCTCAGGGGTGCCCAGGGCCAGGGGCAGAGGGCACAAACTGGCACCCAGGAGGAGAAAGTTGTTTGGTGTGAGGCTGCTGGAGGCCTGGAGCAGGCTGCCCAGAGAGGTTGTGGAGTCTCCTGGTGTGGAGAGCTTCCAACCTCTCCCTGGGCATTGTGCCCCTGGGCATTGTGCTGTGGGTGCCCTGCTAGGGCAGGGGCTTGGGCTGGGTGGGCTCCAACTCCAGCCCTGCTGGGTTGCATGTGACAGGCAGTGTGTGGCCCTGGGGGCTGCACAGGCTTGAAGCCCCTCTGAGAGCTTGTGCCCTGTCAGGCCTGCAGCCACCTGGCTGCTCCTGCCCTGTGCTGAGCTGTGGCACTGAGAGCCAGCCCTGAACATGCTGGGAGCCAGCCTGGGAGAGAGGACTGCCCCAGCCAGAAGGGCAGGCTCCCACCAGGGCAGGCTCCCACCAGGGCAGCTCAGCTGCTGCATGCCCCCGGGGGGCTGTGCTGCCTGCAGCCTGGCAGCTCAGCTGCTGCATGGCCTCAGCAGGGCCTGGGGCAGCTCCAGCAGCTTCTTCCTGCTCCTCAGGATGTTGTGCAAGGTGCTGCCTCGCTCGGTGCTCAGGGAAGGTTTTGGCCTGGCACCCCGGCAGCCCCTGCAGCCTGGGCTCTTGCCTGGTGTCTGCTTGCTGGGGGGAGCTGCTCAGAGAGCCCCTGCGTGGGGCTGCTCAGGGAGGGTAGCAGTGCCCGGGGGGGCTCCCTCCGTGGTCCCTCCGTGGCATTCTCTGTCTGCCGCCCTTGGCCCCATCCCTCAGGGGGCCCCAGGGCTGCCGGCCTGTGCTGGTGCCTCTGCTGACCTCCAGCCTCTGCACGGAGCCGGCTGGGGCCCCGTCCCTGGAGGGGGATTGCAGGTGAGGCTGGGCAGGGCTCTGGGCAGCCTGATGCACTGGAGGATGTCCCTGCTGCCTTCCAACCCAACCCAACCCATTCAGGGGTTGCTCCTGCTGCTCCCGGGCTGTGCTGGGGGCAGGCAGAGCTCTGCCCAGCTCCTCTCCACCTGTGCTGACAGCCCTGCTGGAGCCACTCTACCTGTGCCCCCACAGCGCCGCCTCCTCCTCCTCCTCCTCCGCCACTTTGTTCGTTGTGGCTTGCAAAACAAAGCCCTGGGCGAGTGAGGGAGGTGCCTGCCCGTCCCGGGGGAGGGCCAGCTGCCCTGCCTTTGATTATGGCAGCGCCTCCCCAGCCCTCCCCATTGTCGCTGCGGGAATGCCGACCCTCCCGTGCTCCGGCCCCTGAGCGAGCGCTGCCGGCCCGGGGCCAAGGAGAGGGCCTCGGGGCCCTTCCCCGCAGCGCTCCCGGCCCCTTCTCCGCACCTCTCCCTGCACCTCCCCGGGCGCGGCGGCGGCGGACGGCGCGGCAGAGCCTCCGGGGAGCGCCCGGCCGGCCCCGGCCGAGCTGCCAGGTGGGTTGGGATGGGTGGGAGCCGGCGTGAGGAGGCTGCCAGGCGCCGCTGGGGCGCCCGGCGCGGAGCAGAGCGCTCCGCTGCCTCCTGCGTGTGCCGGGACGGAGCCCCGGCAGCATCCCTGCCTGCTCCTCCTTCCCTCTCTTCAGAGGTTCCTGCCTGGGGCTTTCAGGGGGCTCCAGCCAACAGCTGCTGCCAGGGGCTGTGTGCTTCCAGGGGTACCCCGCGGGGCTTGCTGTCTGCTCAGGCTTCTCTGAGAGCTTGTGGACAGCACTAGAAGGAGGCTGCTGCCCTCCACTGCTCAGAGGGTTGCTGGGCTCCTGTCCTGAGTGAGTGAGACCCTGGTGGCTGGCACAGTGTGCCCAGCCCTGGGAGGTGGAGCTGACCTGAGGTGTGCCAGAGAAGGAGAACTGGTGAGAGGGAAGGGATTGAACCCTGAGGAGGGCAGATTGAGAGTGGAGAGAGGAAGACTTGACAGGCTGGAGAGGTGGGCACAAGCCAACCTCAGAGCTTCAACAAGGCCAAGGGCAGGGTCCTGCAGCTGGGTCGAGGCAATCCCAGGCACAAATCCAGGCTGGGCAGGGACTGGCTGGAGAGCAGCCCTGAGGAGAGAGCCTTGGGGGTGCTGGGGGAGGAGAAGCTCCCCAGGAGCTCTCAGGGTGCACTTGCAGCCGGAAGCCAATCAGAGCCTGGGCTGCAGCAGGAGAAGTGTGGCCAGCAGGGCAAGGGAGGGGATTCTCCCCCTCTGCTCAGCCCTGCTGAGACCCCACCTGCAGTACTGCCTCCAGTTCTGCAGCCCCTGTTACAAGAGGGATCTGGAGGGGCTGGAAGGTGTCCAGAGCAGGGCCAGGAGGAGGAGCAGAGGGCTGGAGCAGCTCTGCTGTGAGGACAGACTGAAGGAGTTGGGGCTGTTCAGGCTGGAGAAGAGAAGGCTCCCAGTGACCTCATTGTGGCCTTCCAGGATCTGAAGGGGGCTACAGGAAGGCTGGGAGGGACTGCTCAGGATCTCAGGGAGTGATAGGACTAGGGGGAATGGAATGAAGCTGGAGGTGGAGAGATTCAGGCTAGAGGTGAGGAGGAAGTTCTTCCCCATGAGAGTGGTGAAGCCCTGGAATGGGTTGTGCAGGGAGGTGGTTGAGGCCCCATCCCTGGAGGTGTTTAAGCCCAGGCTGGATGAGGCTGTGGGCAGCCTGCTCTAGTGTGGGGTGTCCCTGCCCATGGCAGGGGGGTTGGAACTGGCTGATCCTTGTGGTCCCTCCCAACCCTGACTGATACTATGAACTATGAGACTGAAGGTGGTGAGACCCTGGCACAGGCTGCCCAGGGGGCTGTGGGTGGTGGTTTGGGCTGGGTGCCCTCTGCTACAGCTGCCCCCTGCCTGGAGGGGTTCCAGGCCAGGCTGGATGAGGCCCTGAGCAGCCAAGTCAAGAGGTGTCCCTGCCCTGCAGCAAGGGGGTTGGAGTAGATGATCTCTGAGGTCCCTTCCATGAACCCCTGAGGCTGTTCCAGCGGTGCTCTGCCCTCCGCAGGCCGCAGCAGCTGTCCCTCCTTTGCTGTGAGCCAGCCTCATGCTGCTCCCCACACTCCCTGCTGCAGCTGAGGACACTTCAGGGTGAGCAGGCTGGGGGCAGGAGCAGGTCTTGTGCAGCTGGCCCTTGCCCCAGCCACGCTGGCTGTGTCTCAGGAGCCGAGTGGAGCACAGGAGCTGCACCCAGGCTGGCTCAGGGCTTGTGTTGGTCTCTTCCTCGCTGGCCTCAGCCAGCTCCTCACTGCTGTGCTGCTTCCCTCCCCCTGGGCAGCAGAAAGCAGCAGAGGGGAAGGCTTGCAGAGCTGGGACATGGCCACAGAAGGGGGAAGGACTTGCTCTGTCCTGGTGCTGTGCCTCAGCCCTCACAGCCAGGGCAGAGTTCATCCCTGCCTGGCTGCCTGCTGCCAGCAGGAGCAGCTTTGGCTTTTGAGCAGCCCCTTGGAACCAGCAGGAAGCCTTCCCCCAGCACCCTTCAGCCACCCTCCCAGGGCCATTTGTCCTCTGCAGCAAGCTGCAGGCTTTGTGGTCTGCCTCCTCCTCCCCCTCCCTGTGCCTGCTCACACCTCCACTTCCCTATGTGACAAGAAACACACAGTTACCATCCTCTTCCTCATCCTCCTCCTCTCCTCCCAGAGAGGGTGGAGCAGCTTTGGGTGGTCCCTTCTGGCCTCTGGCTGCAGGGCTCCTGTCCTGGCCCTGCAGAAGGTGTCCTGGAGCTCCCTGGAGCTTGACTCTGAGGGGAACCTGCAGGGCTCCTGATAGGTTTGGGCTGAGGAGCTGTGATGTGGTGTCCTGGAGCTTGGCTCTGAGAGGGGCCTTTAGTTTTGCTGAAGCCTTTGGTGAGGAGAGGAGGCTTTGGCAGTGCTGCTCTGTGGGGAGCTGGGAGGGCTGCTGGGGGGCTGAGCCCTGGCAGTGGGGGGTGATTTGGTTTCTCTTGCAGGCTGCTTGGCACAGTTTGGGAGTTAGCCTTACCCCAGAGGGGTTTGGTGATTCCCTGCCCTGGGAATGTGCTTGGAGAAGGGGAGAGCAGAACAGGAGCACCCAGCCCCACAGTGCAAACCAGGTGCTTGCTGGATCAGGCTGCAGGGTGATTGTGTGGCCAGCTCTGGGGCCCCCAGCACAGGAGGGACCTGGAGCTGCTGGAGAGGCTTCAGAGGAGGCCCCAGAGAGGCTCAGAGGCTGCAGAGCCTCCCCTGTGGGGCCAGGCTGGGAGGGTTGGGGCTGTGCAGCCTGCAGGAGAGAAGGCTCCAGGGAGACCTCGGAGCAGGCTGCCAGGACCTGAAGGGGCTCCAGGAGAGCTGGGGAGGGACTTTGGAATAGGGCTGGCAGTGGCAGGAGCAGGGAGAATGGCCTGGAGCTGGGAGAGGGCAGACTGAGATTGGAGAGGAGGAAGAGATTGTTGGCAGGGAGGCTGGGGAGAGCCTGTCCCAGGCTGCCCAGGGAGGCTGTGGCTGCCCCCTGCCTGGAGGTGCTCAGGACCAGGCTGGATGAGGCCTTGAGCAGCTGGCTGGGGGGAGGGGTCCCTGGGCATGGCAGGGGCTGGAGCTGGCTGAGCTGTGAGGTCCCTTCCAAGCCAAGCCATCCCATGGCTGCCTGTGCTTAGCCCCAGAGGGCAGGGTGGAGCTGTTTGTGCCATCCTGCAGCGTGCCCATGAGCAGAGGCTGGGCACTGTGTCACCACTCTGCTGTCCTGCTCACGGCCCTGCAGCTCAGAGGGTGGCTCTGGGCCCAGCAGCCCTGAGCAGGTGAGGGCTGTGCTGGCACTGTGGTGAAGTGTCTGGGAGAGGCTTGGCACCTCTGCCTCCTCCAGGCCTTGGCTTGGCTCTTCTGGGCACAGGCTGCACAGCATTCCCCACTGACAGCTTCCAGCAGCCAGGTCCTGGGCAAGTGGTCAAGATGATGAAGATCATCTTGAGGGGTGAGGGACTTCTGAGGGTGCCAGGAAGGGATAGGACTAGGGGGGGATGGAGCAGATTGGCTGTGAGGAAGAAGTTGTTGGCCAGGAGGGTGGTGAGAGCCTGTCCCAGGCTGCCCAGGGAGGGGGTGGCAGCCTCCTGCTGCTGGCTGGAGGTGTTTGCAGCCAGGCTGGAGGGGGCTGTGAGCAACCTGCCCTGGTGTGAGGTGTCCCTGCCCATGGCAGGGGCTTGGAGCTGGCTGAGCCTTGGGGTCCCTGCCAGCCCTGCCAGCTCTGGGGCTCTCTGGTAAGATGCCAGGGGCCTGCAGAGGGCTGGTGCTAGGCCTCCCTGCTGCTGGGAGATTTGCTTTCCAGAGCCAAGGAAGGGCTCAGGTTGGAGCTCATGGAGTGCAAGCATCAGCCTAACAAGTCCTCAAGAGCAGCCCCCAGCCCCACATCTGCAGCTCTCCCAAGGCTCTGCAGGGCTGGGGGCTGCAGCAGCTCCCTGGGCAGGCAGTGTGGGTTCAGGCCGTGGCTGACAGCAGCTGGCTCAGCTCTGTCTCCTCTCTCCCTCCTCACTTTCCCTGCTCAGGTCGTGCCCTGGGCAGCCTGATTTGCTCTCCCATTTCAAGGGTGTCCTTTTTCAGCCCCAGGCTGCAGGGAGGAGGGGGAGCAGAGCCTCCAGGGTAGAAGATCCATCTTCTGGCTGAGTTCATGCAAGGTTAATGCCTGAAATCTTTCCCTCTCCTTCCTGCCAGGTTCTGACTGGAGCAGTCTCCTGTCAAGGTTAATAAGGCTCTGGTGTTTATTTTCCCTCCAAGGGTGTTTATGGATCAGGAAGTTTCTGCTTTCCCTTGCAGCCTGAGCTGCTTCCCTGCACACACACATCTGCAGCTGACCTGCTGCAGCTCTGCCCTCTTCCTCTCTTGCCAACCAGCAGACTTGCAGACTAGGTTGGGAATTCTCCAGGGATTCACTGCTAGAGCACAGAAAGGCTCAGCCTGGAAGAGACCTCAAGAGCCCATCAGCTCCAAGCCCCTGCCGTGCCCAGGGCTGCCTCTGCCCTGGGCTTGGCTGCTCACCCAGCCTGGCCTGGAACACCCCCAGGCAGGAGGCAGCCACAGCCTCCCTGGGCAGCCTGGGCCAGAGCCTCAGCTCCCTCCTGCTGCACAACTTCTTCCTCAGCTCCACTCTCACCCTGCTCTGCCTCAGCTCCAAACCCTTCTCCCCTGGCCTGGCTCCAGACCCCCTCAGCAAAAGTCTCTCTGCAGCCTCCCTGCAGGATCCCTTCAGGTGCTGGCAGCAGCTCTGAGGTGCCCCTGGAGCCTTCTCCCCTGCAGGCTGCACAGCCCCAGCTCCCTCAGCCTGTGCTCCCAGCAGAGCTGCTCCAGCCCTGGCAGCATCTCTGGGGCCTCCTCTGGCCTCCCTCCACAGCTCTGTGGCCTCCTCCTGCTGGGGACAGCAGAGCTGGAGGCAGGGCTAGAGCTGAGGTCTGGGCAGAGCAGTGTCCAGGGGCAGAATCCCCTCTCTGGTGCCCAGGCTGTGTTCTCCTGTGTTTCCCCAGTGCCTTCCTTGGCACCCAGCAGTGCCCCAGGCTGTGTGGCAGGAGGTGATGCTCCTGGTGCTCCTCCCTGCCTGCACAGCAGGCTGCAGCAGGCTGTCCCTCAGTGTTGCAGGGCAGCAGGCCATTAATTAGGGGTTGTCAGCTGCTGAGGCCAAGCACAGTTTGCAGTCCAAGGTGAGGGCTTCGTGGGCTGAGAGGCTTTTGAGCTCCTCTCCCAGCACCTCAGGCTCCACTGCAGTGCAGTTTGAGGCCTGTGGGATGTGTCTGGGGCTTGTGCAGGGAGCAAGGCCTTGAGCTGTCTGTCTGGGGACCTCCCTCCTGCTGGGCTGGGCTGAATGCTCCCCCTTGCTGCAGGGCACAGCAGGAGGAAGAGGCCTGGAGAGCCAGGGTAGCATCTTTTGGGGTCTAAGCTGCACCACACCCCCCTGCCCTGATCCCTGTGCTGTGCCACTGCCTGGGGTGCTGAGGGCAGCCTCTGCCCTGCCCCTCGGCAGGCTGAGAGTGCTCCTCGGTGGCCTTGGCTGCCTGTCAGCATGCTCTGACAGCTGCCTGCAGGCAGCAGTGCCAGGCAGGCAGCAGAGGCGGGTGGGCAGCAGGAGCAGGCAGGCAGCAGTGCCAGGCGGGCAGCAGAGGCGGGTGGGCAGCAGGAGCAGGCAGGCAGCAGGGGCAGGCGGGCAGCAGGGGCAGGCAGGCAGCAGGAGCAGGCAGGCAGCAGTGCCAGGCGGGCAGCAGGGGCACGGAGGTAGCAGGGGTGGGCGGGCAGCAGGGCAGGGAAGTAGCAGGGGCGGGCAGGCAGCAGGGGCGGGCGGGCAGCAGGGGTGGGCGGGCAGCAGGGGCGGGCAGGCAGCAGGGGCGGGCGGGCAGCAGGGGCAGGGAGGTAGCAGGGGCGGGTGGGCAGCAGGGGCAGGCAAGCAGCAGGGGCGGGTGGGCAGCAGGGGTGGGCGGGCAGGAAGGGCAGGCAGCAGGGGCAAGCAGCAGGGGTGGGTGGGCAGGAGGGGCAGGCAGCAGGGGCAGGCGGACAGCAGGGGCGGGCAGCAGAGGTGGGCAGGCGGGGTGGGCGGGCAGCAGGGGCAGGCAGCTGGGGCAAGCAGCAGGGGCAAGCAGGCAGCAAGGGTAGGCAGCAGGGGCGGGCGGGCAAGCAGGCAGCAGGGGCAGGCAGACGGAAGGCGGGCAGCAGGGGTGGCAGCCGGGGCATGCAGCAGGGGCAGGTGGGCAAGCAGGCAGCAGGGGCGGGCGGGCAGCAGGGGTGGGCAGCAGGGCGGGCGGGCAGGAGGGGCAGCAGCAGGGGCAAGCGGGCAGCAGGGGTAGGCGGGCAGCAGAGGCGGGCAGGAGGCGGGCAGCAGGGGTAGGCAGCAGAGGCGGGCAGCAGGGGTGGGCGGGCAGCAGGCAGGCAGCAGGGGTAGGCAGCAGAGGCGGGCAGCAGGGGGGCGGGCAGCAGGCAGGCAGCAGGGTAGGCAGCAGAGGGCGTGCAGCAGGGGTGGGCGGCAGCAGGCAGGCAGCAGGGGGAGGCAGCAGAGGCGGGCAGCAGGGGTGGGCGGGCAGCAGGCAGGCAGCAGGGGTGGGCGGGCAGCAGGCAGGCAGCAGGGGGAGGCAGCAGAGGCGGGCAGCAGGGGTGGGCGGGCAGCAGGCAGGCAGCAGGGGCGGGTGGGCAGCAGGGCTAGGCAGCAGGCAGGCAGTGGGTGGGCAGCAGGCAGGCAGCAGGGGTAGGCAGCAGAGGCGGGCAGCAGGCAGGCAGCAGGGGTAGGCAACAGAGGCGGGCAGCAGGTAGCAGGGGTAGGCAGCGGGTGGGCAGCAGGGGCGGGCGGGCAGCAGGCAGGCAGCAGGGCAGGCAGCAGGGGCGGGCAGGCAGCTTTTCCTGCCACCAGGTTCAGCATTGCTCAGCTGAGCTGCACTTGGGGATCTGAGAGCTGCTGCTGGCAGGGCTCTCTCCTCAGCCTCCCCCAGCCCGGTGCCTGTGTGCAGGATGTTGGCTTTGGGTGCTGGGCTGGGAGCTGCAGGCTCTGCTGAGCGCTGCTGTGCTGGCATCCATCTGGCTGCTGGGAGCCTCCTGCGGGCTGGAACTCCCTTCAGTCACGGCAGTTAAATGGAGCTGTTGGGAGCAGCCTGGATGGGAAGCTCCCCCTGGGGTGCACAGATGGGGCTGAGGCTCACAATGGCCTCCATCTGCATATCAAAGGCCTGGACAGATGGACAGAGCTCTTCCCAAGCACCCACTGCCTCTGCCTGGGCTCTCTGGGCTGCTCCACGGGGTTTGGATCCTCTTGAGTACATCCTTGTGTGCTCCTGAGCTGGGGGTTGTATCACAGCACCCCAGAGCTGCCAGGGCTGGAAGGGAGCTCAGGGCTCAGCCAGCTCCAAGCCCCTGCCATGGGCTGGGACACCTCCCACCAGGGCAGGTTGCTCACAGCCCCCTCCAGCCTGGCTGCAAACACCTCCAGCCAGCAGCAGGAGGCTGCCACCACCTCCCTGGGCAGCCTGGGACAGGCTCTCACCACCCTCCTGGCCAACAACTTCTTCCTCACAGCCAAGCTCAAGCTCCCCACTTCTCCTTTGGCTCCAGCCCCCCCAGTTCCTGTCCCTCCCTCACCCCCTCCAAAGTCCCTCCCCAGCTTTCCTGCAGCCCCTGGAGGGGTTTGTGTCCTCTGAGTACCTCCTCTTGCACCAGGGAGCTGTTTGTAGTGTTCTCAGCTCCCTCCTCTGAAGGAGGGGAGGCCCAACCAAGCAGCCCTGCAGGCTGTCTGGCTTCTGTTTCAAGGCAGAAACGATCCCAGCACATCACTGAATAATTGAGTGGCATTTGGCTCAGCTTGTCCCAGGGGAAAGGGCATTGAAGGCTACAGAGAAAGCAGCCCTGCTCCCCTCTCCTGGCCCAGGGCCCTGCTGGAGGTTTCACAACCCCAGCTGGGCTTGGAGGACCTCATTAGCAGGGAGCCAGAGCAGACAGCAGCCACCTTCCCCTCCCCAGCAGCCACCTTAGCCCAGCCCAGCCTGTCCTAGGGAGACTCCTGCCCCAGTCCAGCCTGTCCTGGCTGGCCTGAGGAGTCAGAGTGTTTTGCAGCAGCACAGGGCTGTGGCTGTCAGGGCAGAGGTGAAGGTGGAGCATGCAAAACCCCCAGCCCTGGCCCTGCCATGAAGCCTCCAGGCCCAGGTGGTTTGGTGCTGGTGGGCAAGGTGCCAGCTGTGCCAACTCACTCATCTGGCTGGGACTTGATCCTGGAGCTGGTGAGGTGAGGCACTTGGCTCTGTCCAGAGTGGAGACTTCTCCCTTTCACTAAGAGAAGCCTGGAAATGTGCTGCCCTTGCCCTCCTCTTCCTCCTCCCCCCAAGCTGTGTGGTGGTGTCAGTACCCCAGAGGGACTGGAGGGCAGCCAGAGGGACCTGGGCAGGCTGCAGAGGCGGTGCCCAGGTGGCCCTCATGAGTTCAGCAAGAGCAAGGGCAGGGCTCTGCACCTGGGCCAGAACTATCCTCACTGTCAGTGCAGGCTGGGGGAGGAGGGGATGGAAAGCAGCCCTGAGGAGAAGGCCTTGGGGGTGCTGGTGGGGAGAAGCTGGCCAGGAGCAGGCAGGGTGAGGCTGCAGCACAGAAGGCAAATCCCAGCCTGGGCTGCATCCAGAGCAGCATTGCCAGCAGAGCCACAGAGGTGATTCTGCCTCTGCTCTGCTGAGACCTCCCCTGCAGGGCTGGGTGCAGCTCTGGAGCCTCAGCACAGGGAGGACCTGGAGCTGATGGAGAGGCTCCAGACGAGGCCAGGAGAATGCTCAGGGGCTTGGAGCAGCTCTGCTGTGAGGCCAGGCTGAGGGAGCTGGGGCTGTGCAGCCTGAAAGGCTCTAGGGAACCTTAGAGCAACCTGCAGGAAGGGGCTAAAAGAAGGCTGCAGAGGGACTGCTCCCCAAGGCCTGCAGGGACAGGCCCAGGGGCAATGGTTTGAGATGAGAGCAGAGCAGATTGAGATTGGATGTGAGGGACAAGTTCTGCACCATGAGGCTGCTGGAACACTGGAACAGGCTGCCCAGGGAGGTGGTTGAGGCTCCATCCCTGGAGATATTCCAGGTGAGGCTGGACAGGGCCCTGGGCAGCCTGCTCCAGCTGGGGATGTCCCTGCTGGGGGCAGGGGGTTGGACTGGATGAGCTTTGGAGCTCCCCTCCAGCCTGGACCATGCTGTGACTCCCTCTCCAGCAGTGGTTGTGCACCTACACACTCCTGGCTCCTTCCTCAGCCAGCAGGGAGTTACTCCCCCGCTGCTGCCCTGCTTCTGGCTCAGGCTCCAGGTGTGAGAGGGCTCTGTGAAGGCCTCTCACAGGACCAGGAGTCCCCAGAGGTGGAGAATGGCCAAAGCAGGACTTGAGCCTGCAGTTTGGGTTTGTCACTAAGCAGCAGGAAGGCAGGAGGCAGGGAGGCAACATCTGCCCCGTGAGCACCCAGGGCTGGGGGGCAGAGGGGCAGTGCCCCAGGCTGGGCTGGCAGTGAAGGCAGCCCTGGAAGGTTCTGCTCTGTGTGCTGGGAGCAGACTCAGCCCAGTCCTCTGGCTTCAGGAGCTCTTCAACAGAGAGGGGAAGCCCTAGGTGGGACTGGGGGAGGACAAGGAGTGCTGCAAGGGGCACCCCTGGGCTCTGCAGGGACCTTTGTACTGAGGGGTTCTGGGCTCCCACCCCTCAAAACCCTCCCCAAAGGCAGCCCTGGGGGTCCCTCCTCAGCAGTGTCCTCCCTGGCAGCCAGGCAGCTGCTAACAGGCCAGGAGGGGCAGGAACCTGCTCCCCACCAGCTCTGTGGCCTTTGGGAAGCAGCCCTGGGGACACAAAGCAGGCTCAGGAGGCACCCCCACAGAATGGGGTGGCCCTAAAAGGGGTCTGTGTGTGTGTCCCCCCCCTAGCCTCTCCCCATTCCCACAGCCCATCAGGGACTTGGTTGGGTTGGAGAAGAGCTCCAAGCAGCAGCCCAAGCTCACCATGGGCACCAAACCCTGGCCCCAAGTGCCATGGGCACAGGTTCCTGGAACACCTCCAGCCATGGGGACTCCACCACCTCCCTGGGCAGCCTGGGCCAGGCTTGGAGAACCCTTCCAGTGGAGAAGTTTCTCCTTGTGGCCAACTTGAACCTCCCCTGGAGCAGCTGGAGGACAGCTCTCTGCTGCAGCCAGGGCAGGGTGGGCAGCAGAGGGGATCCTGCCCCTGGGCTCTGCTGGGACCCCACCCCCAGCCCTGCCTCCAGCTCTGCTGTCCCCAGCAGGAGGAGGCCACAGAGCTGTGGAGGGAGGCCAGAGGAGGCCCCAGAGATGCTGCCAGGGCTGGAGCAGCTCTGCTGGGAGCACAGGCTGAGGGAGCTGGGGCTGTGCAGCCTGCAGGGGAGAAGGCTCCAGGGGCACCTCAGAGCTGCTGCCAGCACCTGAAGGGATCCTGCAGGGAGGCTGCAGAGAGACTTTTGCTGAGGGGGTCTGGAGCCAGGCCAGGGGGGAAGGGTTTGGAGCTGAGGCAGAGCAGGGTGAGAGTGGAGCTGAGGAAGAAGTTGTGCAGCAGGAGGGAGCTGAGGCTCTGGCCCAGGCTGCCCAGGGAGGCTGTGGCTGCCTCCTGCCTGGGGGTGTTCCAGGCCAGGCTGGGTGAGCAGCCAAGCCCAGGGCAGAGGCAGCCCTGGGCACGGCAGGGCCTTGGAGCTGACGGGCTCTGAGGTCCCTCCCGAGCTGAGCCGGTCTGTGATTCACCCTTGAGTCAAGTGGTTGCTGCTGGAGCCGCCCCGGGTGCTGCCTGCAGGGAGGGAGGGAGGGAGGAGCACAGCGTCCTGCAGGCTGAGCCACCGCTGCCCCCGGGGCTGTGCTCAGGAGGGCAGCAGCCAGCTGCAGCTCCCATTCCATCCAATTGCCTTCTCCTCTCGTTAGCCTCTGCCGGACCTGTCCAGCCTGGCTGCCCCGGGGGGAGCAGAGGCGTGGCTGGGCTCTGGTGGGGCTCAGCCGGAGAGCTGCTGCAGCAGGCTTTGCAAGCAGGCTGCTCTGACGAGCATCCTTCAGTGGGGTGCTGAGGCCCCCCCTGAGCAGGGCTGCTTCCCCCCCCCTTAGAATCACAGCATGGGAGGGGCTGGAAGGGACCTCCGGAGATCATCCAGTCCCAGCCCCCTGCCAGGGCAGGGCCCCCAGGAACACATCCGGGGGGTGCTGGAAGTCTCCGGAGCAGGAGGCTCTACAACCTCTCTGGGCAG
Source organism: Colaptes auratus (assembly GCA_015227895.2). Lineage (NCBI taxonomy): Eukaryota > Metazoa > Chordata > Aves > Piciformes > Picidae > Colaptes > Colaptes auratus. The sequence goes on from CM026891.1 coordinate 23,069,109, forward strand.
CCTGCCCCAGGGCTCTGGCACCTTTGTTCTTTCTGCCCTGCTGTGGCCATCTCAGTGTTGTCCTTCCTTGTCCTGAACTGCAGGCAGCTTGCAGCCTGCTCCTGGCCCTCCTCCCTGGGCCTCCTGCAGTGTTTGCACAGCCTCTGGCCCTGCAGGAATGCAAATACAGGACCTGAAGTTTGTTTTCCTTAGCAGCTCCTTCTGGGCAGGCTGCTGATCTTAGTGGCCTGGCCTCCCTGGGGGACAGGGGGGAGGCTCTGGGGGCTGCACAACCCCTCAGAAAGGGTTCAGCTCTTCATTCCAGGAGGGCTGAGCCCTTCTCTTGGTGTGTAAAGCCAAGCTTCTCTCAGCTGCCTCCCACTTGGGAGACGCTTTGGATGAGTTTGGTTTCTGCTGCTGCTGGATCCCAGGCAGGGCTGTGTCCAGTTCTGGGCCCCTCACTGCCAGCAGGACCCTGAGGAGCTGGAGCAGGGCCAGGGAAGGGCAACAGAGCTGGGGAAGGGTCTGGAGGGCAGGGCTGGGGAGGAGCAGCTGAGGGAGCTGGGGGTGTGCAGCCTGGAGCAGAGGAGGCTGAGGGAGACCTCCTTGCTCTCTGCAGCTCCCTGAGAGGAGGCTGCAGGGAGGTTGGGCTTGGGCTCTGCTCCCCAGGCTCAGGGGGCAGAAGGAGAGGAACTGGCCTGGAGCTGTGCCAGGGGAGGCTGAGGTTGGAGAGGAGGCCAAATGTCTTTGGTGCCAGAGTGGTGAGGGCCTGGCAGAGGCTGCCCAGGGAGGTGGTGGAGTGCCCCTGGCTGGAGGGGCTGCAGAGCCCTGTGGCCATGGCAGCTGGGGCCAGGGTTTGGTGCCCAGGGTGGGGTTGGTGTTGGGTTGGATGATGCCAGAGGGCATTTCCAACCCAAAGAGCTGTGTGACCCAAGTGAAGCTTGGAGAAGTCAAATGGTGCAGGCTGAGGGGAGAGGCTGCAGCACAGGGGGGAGGTTGCCTCTCTGCTCTGTGGTGTTGCTGTCCCTGCCTCTGCTGCTTCTCAGCTGGAGAGGAGCTTTGGCTTTCAGAGGTGTGGGGAAAGCAGCAGTGCCAAGGAGGAGTCTCTGTGGTCTGTCAGGTGGTGCCTGGCTGGCAGTGGAGCTTCAGTCTGGATGTTTTCTCCCCCTGTTTTTGCCCTGGGAGAGGAAGGGATCTGGCCTGTGCCCAGCCAGGCTGTGGGCCACATGCCCCACTTTGGGGCTTTCCTTGGGCTGCCACCCACACAAGAAGGAAGGGGAAGGGAAGGGAAGAGCAAGACCACCAGGTGTGCCCCTGGTATGTGGGTTGCTCTGCTGAGATTCCACCTGCAGCACTGCCTCCAGCTCTGGGGCCTCCAGAACAAGGACCTGGAGCTGCTGAAGAGGCTTCAGAGGAGGCCCCAGAGATGCTCAGAGGCTGCAGAACCTCTGCCATGGGGCCAGGCTGGGAGAGTTGGGGCTGTGCAGCCTGCAGGAGAGAAGGCTGCAGGCAGAGCTCAGAGCAGCCTGCTAGGAGCTGAAGGGCTCCAGGAGAGCTGGGGAGGGACTGTGGGCAAGGGCTGGGAGTGGCAGGAGCAGGGAGAATGGCCTGGAGCTGGGAGAGGGCAGATTGAGAGTGGAGAGGAGGAAGGAATTGTTGGCAGGGAGGCTGGGGAGAGCCTGGCCCAGGCTGCCCAGGGAGGCTGTGGCTGCCCCCTGCCTGGAGGTGTTCCAGGCCAGGCTGGATGAGGCCTTGAGCAGCCTGGGCTGGGGGGAGGGGTCCCTGGGCATGGCAGGGAGCTGGAGCTGGGTGGTCTTTGAGGTCCCTTCCAACCCAACCCCTGCCATGAATCTTTGAGGCTTGCTCTGTCCTGGTGCTGTGCCTCAGCCCTCACAGCCAGGGCAGAGTTCATCCCTGCCTGGCTGCCTGCTGCCAGCAGGAGCAGCTTTGGCTTTTGAGCAGCCCCTTGGAACCAGCAGGAAGCCTTCCCCCAGCACCCTTCAGCCACCCTCCCAGGGCCATTTGTCCTCTGCAGCAAGCTGCAGGCTTTGTGGTCTGCCTCCTCCTCCCCCTCCCTGTGCCTGCTCACACCTCCACTTCCCTATGTGACATGAAACACACAGTTACCATCCTCTTTTCCTCATCCTCCTCATCTCCTCCCAGAGAGGGTGGAGCAGCTTTGGGTGGTCCCTTCTGGCCTCTGGCTGCAGGGCTCCTGTCCTGGCCCTGCAGAAGGTGTCCTGGAGCTCCCTGGAGCCTGACTCTGAGGGGAACCTGCAGGGCTCCTGATAGGTTTGGGCTGAGGAGCTGTGATGTGGTGTCCTGGAGCCCTGGAAGGCTTAGTGTGCCCTGAGCCAGGCCTGAACAGCTTCTCCTGGCCCAGGTTTGCAGATCACAGAATTCTTTGGGTTGGAAAAGACCTCTAAGGTCATCATCATCATCATCAACCCAAGCATCAACCCACCACCACCATGGCCATCAAACCATGTCCCAAAGTCTGGGGGCCACAAGTTGCTGTTTCTGGAGGCCTACAGGAAGGCTGGGGAGGGACTTTGGAGGGTGCCAGGGAGGGACAGGACTGGGGGGGCTGGAGCGAAAGGAGAAGTGGGGAGCTGGAGCTTGGCTGTGAGGAAGAAGTTGCTGGCCAGGAGGGTGGTGAGAGCCTGGGCCCAGGCTGCCCAGGGAGGTGGTGGAAGCCTCCTGCTGCTGGCTGGAGGTGTTTGCAGCCACGCTGGAGGTGGCTGTGAGCAAGCTGCCCTGGTGGGAGGGGTCCCTGCCCAGGGCAGGGGCTTGGAGCTGGCTGAGCCTTGAGCTCCCTTCCAGCCCTGCCAGCTCTGGGGTTCCATGCTCCTGGGGTTCCTTTACTTCTCTGGTGCCAAGGACAACAGACTCCAGGAGCCTCTGGCCTCTATGCACTGCAAGCCTTGCCCGTGGCACCAGCAGGGATTGGCACAAGGTCACAGAACCCCAGCGTGGTGGCTGGCAGGGTTGGAAGGGACCTCTGGTATCACCCAGTCCAGCCCCCTGCCCCAGCAGGGCACCCCCAGCAGCTTGCCCTGGGGCACAGTGGCCAGAGGGGGGCTGGAAGCTCTCCACAAGCTCTCTGGGCTCCCTGCTCCCCTCCAGCAGCCTCACACCAAACAAGCTTTTCCTTGATTAGGGTGATGGGCTTGGGGGTTGCACCATGCTGCAGTGCAGCTCCTGGCGCTGCCTTAGGGCACAGCAGGGCCCCAGAGGCCCTGGCTCCCTGGGGCAGCCTGGCAGGACCAACCTGTTGCTGACTCCTCACTCAGAGCTGCTGGATGGGGTCAGCCTGGGTGTGCAGGAAGCAGCTTTGTCCCCAAGCCTCTAATTGAGAGCTTCAGTAACTGCTTGGCTGTAAAGATCAAAAGCTGAGGTCCAGGCTGCTTCCTGCCTGCATCCAGATCCAGCTTCCCAGCACAGAGAGGAGCTCCCGGGGTGTCCCGGCGCGGAGCTCCTCTGGTGTCCCGGCGCGGAGGAGCTCCTCTGGTGTCCCGGCGTGGAGGAGCTCCTCTGGTGTCCCGGCGCGGAGAGGAGCTCCCGGGGTGTCCCGGCGCGGAGGGGAGCTCCCGGGGTGTCCCGGAGGGGAGCTCCCGGGGTGTCCCGGCACGGAGAGGAGCTCCCGGGGTGTCCCGGCGCGGAGCTCCCGGGGTGTCCCGGCGCGGAGGGGAGCTCCCGGCGTGTCCCGGCACGGAGAGGAGCTCCTCTGGTGTCCCGGCGCGGAGGGGAGCTCCCGGGGTGTCCCGGCACGGAGAGGAGCTCCCGGGGCGTCCCGGCACGGAGAGGAGCTCCTCTGGTGTCCCGGCTCAGAGGGGAGCTCCCGGGGTGTCCCGGCACGGAGAGGGGCTCCCGGGGTGTCCCGGCTCAGAGGGGAGCTCCCGGGGTGTCCCGGAGGGGAGCTCCCGGGGTGTCCCGGCACGGAGAGGAGCTCCCGGGGTGTCCCGGCGCGGAGGGGAGCTCCCGGGGTGTCCCGGCGCGGAGGGGAGCTCCCGGGGTGTCCCGGTGCAGAGAGGAGCTCCCGGGGTGTCCCGGCTCAGAGGAGCTCCTCTGGTGTCCCGGAGCGGAGAGGGGCTCCCGGGGTGTCCCGGCGCGGAGGGGAGCTCCCGGGGTGTCCGGCGCGGAGGGAGCTCCCGGGGTTGTCCGGCTCAGAGGGAGCTCCCGGGGTGTCCCGGAGGGAGCTCCCGGGGTGTCCCGGCGCGGAGGGGGGCTCCCGGGGTGTCCCGGCACGGAGAGGAGCTCCCGGGGTGTGCCGGCACGGAGGGGAGCTCCCGGGGTGTGCCGGCACGGAGGGGAGCTCCCGGGGTGTCCCGGCACGGAGAGGAGCTCCCGGGGTGTCCCGGTGCAGAGAGGAGCTCCCGGGGTGTCCCGGCTCAGAGGAGCTCCTCTGGTGTCCCGGAGCGGAGAGGGGCTCCCGGGGTGTCCCGGCGCGGAGGGGAGCTCCCGGGGTGTCCCGGCGCGGAGGGGAGCTCCCGGGGTGTCCCGGCTCAGAGGGGAGCTCCCGGGGTGTCCCGGAGGGGAGCTCCCGGGGTGTCCCGGCGCGGAGGGGGCTCCCGGGGTGTCCCGGCACGGAGAGGAGCTCCCGGGGTGTGCCGGCACGGAGGGGAGCTCCCGGGTGTGCCGGCACGGAGGGGAGCTCCCGGGGTGTCCCGGCACGGAGAGGAGCTCCCGGGGTGTCCCGACGCGGAGGGGAGCTCCCGGGGTGTCCTGGCGCGGATGGGAGCTCCTCTAGTGTTCCGGCACGGATTGGGGCTCCCGGGGTGTCCCGGCGCGGAGGGGAGCTCCCGGGGTGTCCCGGCGCGGAGGGGAGCTCCCGGGGTGTCCCGGCTCAGAGGGGAGCTCCCGGGGTGTCCCGGAGGGGAGCTCCCGGGGTGTCCCGGCGCGGAGGGGAGCTCCCGGGTGTCCCGGCTCAGAGGGGAGCTCCGGGGTGTCCCGGAGGGGAGCTCCCGGGGTGTCCCGGCGCGGAGGGGGGCTCCCGGGGTGTCCCGGCACGGAGAGGAGCTCCCGGGGTGTGCCGGCACGGAGGGGAGCTCCCGGGGTGTCCCGGCACGGAGAGGAGCTCCCGGGGTGTCCCGACGCGGAGGGGTGCTCCCGGGTGTCCTGGCGCGGATGGGAGCTCCTCTAGTGTCCCGGCGCGGATTGGGGCTCCCGGGGTGTCCCGGCGCGGAGGGGAGCTCCCGGCGTGTCCCGGCAGCTCTTCAGCTTTGCAGGGGAAGCTGCAGGGCTGTCTGCTCCCCCATAGCCCCGCAGCTGGAGCACAGCATCCTGCCTTGGCTGAGCATGGTTTGCACAGCACCCCTGCCTGCATGAGGCTGCTCCCTCCTGGGTGTCCCGTGCCTGGTCCTGGAGGAGCTGCCATGCCATGTGCTGGCAGGAGTAGTGTCCTGGACTCAAGAGTCTCACAGAAGGGGTTGGGTTGGAAGGGAGCTCAAAGCTCAGCCAGCTGCAGCCCCCTGCCCTGGGCAGGGACCCCTCCCCCAGCCCGGGCTGCTCAAGGCCTCCTCCAGCCTGGCCTGGGACCCCTCCAGGCAGGGGCAGCCACAGCCTGCTCCGGGTGGCCCCACACAGATCTGCAGTCCCCCAGGAGGAAGAGAAGCCTCTCTGCTCCCTCCCGTCCGTGCAGGGCAGGGAGGGCCCCAGCCTCAGAGGAGGCCTTCCCAGGCTGCCTGCCTTCCCCTCTGGCTGCTGCCAAGGCCAGGCTGGGGCTGCTGGGCTGTGCCTCTGCTCACACTGCTCTCAGCACCCTCATTCGGGGTCCTGCCTGCCTTTTGAGCTCAGCTCTTCCTGCCAGTGAGCAAAGGGGATGCAGCCTTGGCCTGGGCTCACCCATCCCTCTCTGCAGCCTGAGGGGTGAGATCAGAGAACCAGGGAAGGGTTTGGCTTGGAAGGGACCTGAAACATCTTCCAGGTCCAAGCCTCTTGCAGGGGCAGGGACACCTCCCCCTGGGGCAGGCTGCTCAGGGCCTCATCCAAGGCTTTGTCCCCTCAGCCCACACTGGTGGCCTTGCTCTGGGCAGAGCTGGCAGGGGCTGCTCTTGGCTGGGAGGGGACAGCTCCACACTCGCAGCAGAACAGAGCCATCTGTCACTGCTGTGTGGCTCTGCTGCGCCTCCCCTGGTGGCCGCCTGCCTCCAAGGGAACAGAGAACTTCCTCACCAGGCATTTATCCTCGTGTGCTGCCATGGCCTCTGCCCACCCCTTCCCACCCCAGCAGTGCCCAGGGGGCAGGAGAGGCAGGTCAGGGGCCTGGTGCCATGCTTGGCAGGGTGATGGGAAGAGAGGGAGCTGCTGCAGAAGCCTTTTCCCCTCAGCAGCTGCTGTGCTTTCTGAGCAGCTCCTCTCAGCCTGCATGAGTAATGCTGCTGGCTGCACATGCCCTGCAGCTGCAGCTCCCAGCAGCCATGTGCTGAGAGAGCTGTGCTGGATCCTGGCCCTGCAGTGACTCTGCTCAGGCTGCAGGCTGCTGCCCCTCCTGTGCTGGCACTCAGCTCCCACACAAACAGCAGTGGTGGCTCTCCTGGCTGTCCCCAGCCCAGCAGCTGGGCAGGGGGATGGAGGAGCAGGCAGGAGGATGGAGAAGCAGGCAGGCTGGGGGGTGCTGGGGCAGGCAGGGTGCTGGTGCTGGGGCAGGCAGGGGGGGTACTGGTGCTGGGGCAGGCAGCCCAGCTGAAGCACGGTGCCATAAGGAGCTGTTTGTTCTGCACTGTCAGAGCCCCATTGAGGCGGCCCCCCCGCCCCGCCCAGCTCCTCGCTCCCGGGGGCCGCACACTGCTCCTTTCTCTCGCCTCCAGCACCCAGCTGGGCTCCCCCCGGGCCAGCCCCGCTCTGAGCCGCCGCCTCTGCTCTGTCCCCGCAGGCCTACGAGTGGGCGCTGGAGGGGATGCGGCACCTGGCCTGCGTCAGCATGGAGGAGTGCAGCTCCGCTCAGCACTGCGCCGCCGTCCTGCACTGCCTGCAGAGCTACAAGGGGCAGCACCCCGACATCAGCGACGCCCGCTTCCAGGAGATGAAGGAGCTGGCCTGCGAGCTCAAGAGCGAGAAGGGCCTCAAGCAGTGGAAGTTCGCCTGGTCCAAGTGCCAGGAGACCAAGCTGGTGTTCGAGAAGAAGCTGGAAGCGGCCCTGAGGACCAGGCGCTCGCTGCCGCTGGAGCGCGGGGCGGCGGCCGGGGAGCAGCCCGGGGCTGCCGGCGAGCCCTGCGGCCCGGCCCCGCGCAGGCACTCGGAAGGGGCAGCCCCCGCCTCCCCCTGGGACAGGACTTCCAGCGCTGCTGCGGGATCCCCCTGCTACAAAAGGCCCGGGTGCTCCCCGGGGCGGGCGAAAGAGAGAGCTCCCTCCTCCTCCTCCTCCTCCTCCCTCAGCTGCCCCGGAGATGTCCCTGCTGGGGAGGAGCTCCCCTGCCAAGCTGCTCTCGGCTCCGGCCCTCACGCCGGCAGGGTCCCTTCAGCCTCCAGGTCTCCCAAGCTGCCCGAAGAGAAGCCAAACCTGGAGAACATCCTAGAAACGCTGGAGATGAAGCCATGCTGCGTGCCCACCCCAGCCCCTGGCAGGCTGCCTGCCAGGAGGGTGCTGAGGAAGGCGCAGAGCTTTGACCTGCCCTGCGGCGAGAGCCTGTGGCCGAGCTGCCAGAGGGCGCTGAGCGAGCCGGCCAGGTACGGCAACACCGGGGTCTTCATCAAGGGGCTGGAGGTGAGCAGCACCGAGCTGGTGGACAGGACCTTCGCCCTGAGGCAGCCAGCTGTGCACAGCTGGGCTGCTGACTGCCTGCTGGAGGGACAGAGGGGCTGCCCCCCCCGCCGCTGAAGCCAAGAGCTGGGGCAGGTGAGTGGCCGGCACGCTCCGAGCGGCTGAGGTGGAGCTGCTGGTCCCCCACAGCGTGGGACCCCGGGAAGGAGGCAGAGAGCAGATCTCAGGCAGGAGAAGGGAGTCTCTGAACACAGAATCACAGAATTGTCAGGGCTGGAAGGGACCCCAAGGCTCAGCCAGCTCCAAGCCCCTGCCATGGGCAGGGACACCTCCCACCAGGGCAGGCTGCTCACAGCCACCTCCAGCCTGGCTGCAAACACCTCCAGCCAGCAGCAGGAGGCTTCCACCACCTCCCTGGGCAGCCTGGGACAGGCTCTCCCCACCCTCCTGGCCAACAACTTCTTCCTCACAGCCAAGCTCAACCTCCCCACTTCTCCTTCTGCTCCATCCCCCCCAGTCCTGTCCCTCCCTGACACCTGGAGATGTTCAAGGTGAGGCTGGACAGAGCTCTGGGCAACCTGATCCAGATGGGGATGTCCCTGTTGAGTGCAGGGGCTTGGACTGGATGAGCTCTGGAGCTCCCTTCTGGCCTGGGCCCTTCTGTGATTCTGTGTCAGGGACCTCTGCAGTCCTTCTCCTGAGGTTCATCCCTTGCCATGAGGTGGAAGCACCGATGGGCACTGAGGCAATCCTGCTGCTGGATCCTCTGGCTTGGGGGAAGCTGAGAGGCAGGGAAGGGAGGAACACCTCGGAGTGGTTCCTGTGTGGTGCTGCACTGCCCCACAGTGGAAACCTCGAGTACCTCCGAGTGATCCGTTCAGAGCAGCTGCTGGGTGCTCGGGAAGCCACAGCAGCTTTGTTTCCCCCACACACCGTGACTGGGACAAACCCAACAGCAGCTGGCTCCAGAGCCTGGGGTCCTCCAAGGTCAGCATCATCCCCCACAGCACCCACAGACACCAGGCTGCCTGGCTCCTCTCAGAGCAGTTCTGGTTTCTGCTGTCCTCTTGTTTCAGGAGTGCAGCCCTTTGTGGGACGCTCTGCTGTGTGTGGAACAGGGGCTGGGGGGGCTCAGGTGTGTGTCCTGCTGAGGCTGGGTCAGGACCACCCCCAGCCTGGCTGAACAGTCCTGGGAGCAGCTCTGAGCTTTGCCAGTGCTCAGGGTCATAGCAGCATAGAACAATAGGGGTTTGGAGGGGACCTCTGGAGATCATCCACTCCAAGCCCCCTGCCAGGGCAGGGCACACAGGAATGCATCCAGGTGGGTCTCGGAAGCTCTCCAGAGCAGGAGGCTCCACGACCTCTCTGGGCAGCCTGCAGCAGCCTCACACCAAAGCAGTTTCTCCTCATGCTGAGGTGGAGCCTCCTGGGTGCCAGCTCATACCCAGTGCCCCTTGTGCTGTCACCCGAAAAGCCTGGCACCTTCATCCTGGCACCCACCCCTCAGACATGTATAGCCATTGATCAGATCCCTCTCAGCCTTCTCCTCTCCAGACCAAACACCCCCGGGGCTCTTAGCCTTTCCCCACAGCAGAGCTGTTCCAGGCCCTTCAGCATCCTCACAGCCTCCCTTGGGCTCTCTCCAGCAGCTCCCTGTCCCCCTCGAGCCAGGGAGCCCAGAACTGAGCAGGGCACACCAGGGCAGACAGCTGGGCTGAGGGATCCCCTCCTCCTCCTCCTTCTCCTCCTCCTCCTCGGTGCTGGGTCTCCGGGAGCGCCTCCCCGGGGGCTGTGGCTTCGCAGGCAGCGCTGTCCCGCCGCAGCCCCGCGCTGGGTTTGTCTCCCGTTTGCAGCAAGCTGCGGCACATCATCGACGAGATGGTGACCACGGAGCGGGAGTACGTGCGCTCCCTCTGCTACATCATCGACAGCTACTTCCCCGAGATGGAGCGCCCGGACCTGCCGCAGGACCTGCGCGGCAAGCGCAGCGTCATCTTCGGCAACCTGGAGAAGCTCTACGACTTCCACAGCCAGTACTTCCTGCGGGAGCTGGAGAGCTGCTGCAACCACCCCCTGCGCGTCAGCCACTGCTTCCTGCGACACGTAAGCCCCGCCGCTGGGCTGGGCTGGGCGAGGCGGGGCGGGGCTGGTGTGGTGGCTTGAAATAGCACCCCCCCACCCCCGTTCAATTTGCCAGACCGGCTGCTGTGGTGAGGCCAAGGGGCCTCGTTGGTGCTCTGCCCACCTCCTGTTCCGGGACTGGCTGTAAGAGTAGCAACAACTCAGAGAATCATAGAATCAGCCAGGCTGGAGAGACCTCAGAGCTCATCAAGTGCAACCTATTGGCTAACACCCAGCCCCTCCTGACAACTCACCCGTGGCTCCAAGTGCCACATCCAAGCCTTTTCTGAGCCCCTCCTGGGATGGGGACTCCACCTGGGCAGCACATCCCAAGGGCCAATTACTCTTTCTTCTTACTCTACCCACCTCCTGTCCTGGGACTGGCTGTAAGAGCAGCAGCAAGTCCCTGTGCCCCCAGGAAGGGGAGGCAGATGCTGCTGTGGTGAGCTGAAATTCCCCCTCCTCCCCCATCCTGCCCCCCACATGAAATGTTGTCAGCCCAGGCCAGCTGGAAGCAAATGGGAGCTGGATTTCCAAGCAGAGCTGCAGTCTGCAGTGGAATGCAATGGCCATGGACAAACTCCCCAGGAGTTGCAATGCTGGCAGGGATGTAGAATGGGTCAGCAGCACAGGGGCCAGGGGAAGCTGAGAGCTTCTCCCTCTCTGCCTCCCCCTCACCCCCCTGGACAAAAGGGAGAAGAGAAAGGAGCAGGGAAGTTAGACTCAGGCACAGCAATGCAGCCAAGGTCAGGCAGAGGCAAGATAGTCTCTCCCAGAGGGAAGGAGAGAGAAATTGCTTTGGGAGTAAATCTCTGGCAGCTCTCTCCAATGGGTTGGTTGCAAGGAGCTTCCTTTCCCTTTGTGCACCAGCAGGGATTTGGTTACATTCTGCTCCTTTGCTGCTCAGCAGCTGGGAAAGGTTTTAAAGGCATAGCCTCAGTCTCCCCCAGCTGGGCTGCTCTGCAGCTGGCTCTGCCCAGCCCTCCCCAGATCCTGGGCTGCTGCTCACCCCTGCCTGCTTCTTTGGGGAGCAGAACCTCAGCGTGCCAGTTCAGCAGGGACCCCCAAGGGGCAGCTGGGCCAAGCTCTGCAGGGCATGGTGGAGCTGCAGGGAGCTGTCCTGCAGCCTGGCAAGCTGGGCATTGAAAGTGCCCACTGCAGGGCACTCCACTGCTGCCCCTGGCAGCTGATTCCAGGGCCTGGCTGGGCCCAGGGGGAAACATCTCCTGCTGGAGCCCAAGGGGAGTCTCCCCAGCAGGAGCTTGCCCTCCTCACCCCTTGTCTCCTCCATGGGGCTCCTTGCAGCCACCCTCCATGCACTGCTCCATGCTGATAAGGTCTCCCCTAAGCCTTCTCCTCTCCAGGCTGAAGCAAGCCAGCTCCTGCAGCCTGAGCAGGGTCAGTTTGTCCCCTGGCAGCTCAAATGCTTGGTGGGTCTGGGATGGCTTTGCAAGGCTTTGCCTTTACTGTTGCTGTTTGCTGCCAGAGAGACACTGCCAGGGAGGCCAAGTGTCTGCTCCTTGGAGCCCACCTGCCTCTGCAGGGCCACCCTCACCGTGGCTTCTCTCTGTGCTGTCCCTGTGCAACCTCTCTGAGTGGAGAGCTGCAGACCTGCTGCCCTCACTGGACAGGGCTGCTGGGGGAGAAGCCTGGGGCCCTGCTCTTGAGCTCAGCTACTCCATGCCTTGGCTGCTGCCAGCTGAACAGATTCTGTTGGGCTGTTGGGGGGGCAACAGAACAGTGGGATCAAAAAGTCCTAATTGCTGCAGGAGCAGGAGGACAAAGTCCACTCCCAGAAGAAAAACCACTCCTGGTATCTCCCAGGAGCAGCCTGCCAAGGGCAGAATTCACTACAGTGACCCAGCCAAGGCCATGGCCGGCACTGTGTGCTGGCTGTGGCTCACAGGGGGTGGGGGTAGCTCGGTGGGGGTGGCTCACTGGGGGTGGGGGTGGCCCACAGGGGTGGGGGTAGCTCGGTGGGGGTGGCTCACAGGGGGTGGGGGTGGCCCACAGGGTTTGGCTGTGGCTCACTGGGGGTGGCTGACAGGTGGTGGGGGTGGCTCACTGGGGGTGAGGTGGCTCACAGGGGTGGCTGGCTCACTGGGGGTGGGGGGGGCTCACTGTGGGGGGCTCACAGGGGGTGGCTGTGGCTCACTGGGGGTGAGGGTGGCTCACAGGGGGTGGCTGTGGCTCACTGGGGGTGGGGGGGCTCACTGTGGGGGCTCACAGGGGGTGGCTGTGGCTCACTGGGGGTGAGGGTGGCTCACAGGGGGTGGCTGTGGCTCACTGGGGGTGGGCTCACTGTGGGGGCTCACAGGGGGTGCTGTGGCTCACTGGGGGGAGGGTGGCTCACAGGGGTGGCTGTGCTCACTGGGGGAGGGTGGCTCACAGGGGGTGGCTGTGGCTCACTGGGGGTGGGGGGGGCTGACAGGGGGTGGCTGTGGCTCACTGGGGGTGGGGGGGGCTCACTGGGGGGCTCACAGGGGGTGGCTGTGTCTTGCAGAAGGACCAGTTTGGGATGTATGCTCTGTACAGCAAGAACAAGCCCAAGTCGGACGCGCTGCTGGCCAGCCATGGGAACACCTTCTTCAAGGTAGTCCCAGCACCTGCACCACCCTTCTGCTGCCCCTGGCCTCCCTGAGCTGCCCAGCTGGAGGCCCAGCACAGCCTCTTCTCCTGGCACAGCTCTCTGCTGGCGTGGGGGGCAGAGGGGTGGTGAGTGGAAGGGAGCCCAGCACACAGAGTCACAGAATAACCAGGTTGGAAAAGACCTCAGAGCTCAGCAAGTCCAACCTGTGACCCAGCACCCCGCACCTCCTGAGCACTCAGCCATGGCTCCAAGTGCCACATCCAAGCCTTTCCTGAACACCTTCAGGGATGGGGACTCCACCACCTCCCTGGGCAGCACATTCTCACAATGTGGTGAGACCACAGCTGCAGCTCTGTGCCCAGCTCTGCAGCCTCTGTGCCAGGAAGGCTCTGGAGGGGCTGGAAGGGGTCCAGAGCAGGGCCAGGAGGCTGAGCAGAGGGTTGGAGCTGCTCTGCTCTGAGCACAGCCTGAGAGAGTTGGGGCTGTGCAGGCTGGAGAGGAGAAGGCTCCCAGGAGAGCTTCTGGTGGCCTTGCAGGGTCTGCAGGGGGCTGCAGGAAAGCTGGGGAGGGACTTTGGAGGGGGTGAGGGAGGGACAGGACTGGGGGGGATGGAGCAGAAGTAGAAGTGGGGAGCTTGAGCTTGGCTGTGAGGAAGAAGTTGTTGGCCAGGAGGGGTGGTGAGAGCCTGTCCCAGGCTGCCCAGGGAGGTGGTGGCAGCCTCCTGCTGCTGGCTGGAGGTGTTTGCAGCCAGGCTGGAGGTGGCTGTGAGCAAGCTGCCCTGGTGGGAGGTGTCCCTGCCCATGGCAGGGGTTGGAGCTGGCTGAGCCTTGGGGTCCCTGCCAGCCCTGCCAGCCCTGGGGTTCCAGTGGCCAATTCTCCTTCTGTGAGGAACTTTCTCCTCACCTCAAGCCTAAACTTCCCCTGGAGCAGCTTGAGACTGTGTCCACAGCAGCACTGCTCCTGGTTCCCTCTTGCTTGTGGAGCAAGCAGTGTCCCAGGCGGGGCTGCTGGGCTGGGGCTCGGCGCAGGGCTCCGCACAGGCGGCTGCTGCCCTCACTCTGCTGCCGGTCTCAGTTCAAGCAGGTGCAGCTTGGGGACAAGATGGACCTGGCCTCCTACCCTGCTGAAGCCCATCCAGAGGATGAGCAAATATGCCCTGCTGCTGAAGGACCTCACCAAGGAGTGCAGCGAGGCGCAGGAGCAGGAGCTGGGCTACCTGCGCGCCGCCGAGGAGATGGTGAAGTTCCAGCTGCGCCACGGCAACGACCTGCTGGCCATGGACGCCATCCGCGACTGCGACGTGGGTCCTGCTGCCCCCTGCCCCTTCCCCCTCCCTAGGCCTGGGGTCTTTGGATGGGGTGGTGAGCACCCCCTCCCCCACCTCGGACTCCCAGGGCAGCCGGGGTGCGGACTGCCGGCACGGGGGATGGGAGCAGGAGGGCTTGGCGGCTCGGGGTCGCAGGCAGCCTGCAGGGTGGGACTCCAGCTGGGTGAGCTGCTTGCTGGGCAGGTGGGGCAGACTGGCAGCCCTTGCAGGTGGTGTCCTGCAGGCTGTTCTGGGCCCTTTCATCTCTTGTGAGCTGCTGAGAAGACTCTCAGGCAGGTTCTTAGGCTGCTTTGGAAGGGACCTTTCAAGGTCATCCAGTCCTACCTTGCTGCAGGCACCAGGGACATTGCAGCCAGAGCAGGTTGCTCACCGCCCCCAAACAGCCTCACCTGCACTGCTGCCAGCCATGGGGCAGCTCCCACCTCTCTGGGCAGCCTGAGCCAGGCTCTTCCCACCCTCAGTGTCAAACATTTCTCCTCCTCTCCATGCTGAATCTCCCTCTTCCATAGCAAACCATCCCCCCTTGGCCCTGCTCCAAACACTCCCAGTCTGACAGCCCCCTTTTCCAAGGGGGAATGCAAACTGAAGGTGATGCCCCAGGGCTAGGCCAAAATCAGCTAGGTGGCACTTCAGGGAGAAGCATGACAAATGCAGCACTGGAGCAGGAGAAGCCCCATGGCTCAGGCTGGAGGAAGCTGGCCCTGGGGCAGGGAGAGCTACCTGCCCACCCCTGGCAGTTTGACAGAGCTCCTTGCCTCTGCAGCTCTCCCCTACCCCTTGTGATAATGCTCTGCCTGCTGCCTGCAGAGGCTTGTCCCAGATCTGCAGAGGGTGACAGCAGAGGGCCAGGTGTGGGCTGTGCCTGGGGGAGAGGTGCAGCTCTCCCCTGAGCTCTGGCACCGGGGCCCCTGGCAGTGCCACCCGGCCCTGCCTCTCTAAGAGCCCTTCTAAGGCGGCAGGGAGCTGCAGCTGTGCCACCAGCTGGGCTGCAGCCCTGTGGCTCCCCTGCTCTGCAGCCTGAGGCTGCCTGGCCCTGGTGCTGCTGGGGTCTTGAGCAGCTTGCCCCTGTGTGCAGGTGAACCTGAAGGAGCAGGGCCAGCTGGTGAGGCAGGACGAGTTCACCATCTGGCTGGGCCGCAGGAAGTGCCAGCGCCACGTCTTCCTCTTCGAGGACCTCATCCTCTTCAGCAAGCCCAAGAGGATCGAGGGTGGCTTTGATGTGTACATCTACAAGCGTTCCATCAAGGTAAGCACAGCCCTGCAGCTCCCCCTGGCGCACCGAGGGCCCCTGCCTGCTCTCCCCACGGGTGCATGGCTCTGGAGAAGGCAGCAGGAGGACCTTCGGCGGCAGAGCTGCTCCCACCAGTGCTGAGCCTTCTCCAGAGGAGAGTGCTGCTTGCAGCTGCCAGTGCTGGGAATGGTGGGGCCGGGGTCTTCGGGGGGAAGGGCACAGTGTGTGTGTCTGTGTGGTGGGGGGGGGGGTGTGTGGCAGGGAGGTGGTGCTGGCTCTGGTGGAGCACTGGGAGCTCGGTGCCTGCGGTGTCACTGCTCAGCTGTGGCCAGCCCTGTGCCTGGCCAGACCCTCAGGCTCCATCCTGTTGGGTCTGCTGAGCTGGGGACAGCTCAGACACAGGGCACAGGCAGAGTTTTCCCTTCCTGCTCCTGCTGGAGTCCCACTTCATAGAATCACAGAATGGTTGGGATTGAAAGAGAGCTCTGGAGATGGAGTCCAACCCCCTGCCAGAGCAGGGCACACAGGGCAGGGCACACAGGAACACAAAGCGTGGCTGTCCGTGGGTCCATGTCCCAGGGGAGGCCAGGGACAAGCAGAGGCCCTCAGGGATCAGTCCTGGGACCAGGCTTGTTCAACATCTCTGTGGGTGCCATGGGCAGTGGCACTGAGTGCAGCCTCAGCAAGGTTGTGCTGACACCAAGCTGTGTGGTGCAGCAGACAGCTGGAGGGAAGGATCCATCCAGAGGGACCTGGGCAGGCTGGAGAGGTGGGCACAAGCCAACCTCAGGAGCTTCAACAAGGCCAAGGGCAGGGTCTGCAGCTGGGCCGGCAACCCAGGCACAAATGCAGGTGGGCAGGAACTGGCTGGGAGAGCGACCCTGAGGAGAGAGCCTTGGGGGTGCTGGGGGAGGAGAAGCTCCCCAGGAGCTCTCAGGGTGCACTTGCAGCCCGGAAAGCAAGCAGAGCCTGGCGCTGCAGAGGAGAAGTGTGGCCAGCAGGGCAAGGAGGGGATTCTCCCCCTCTGCTCAGCCCTGCTGAGACCCCACCTGCAGTACTGCCTCCAGCTCTGCAGCCCCTGTTACAAGAGGGATCTGGAGGGGCTGGAAGGTGTCCAGAGCAGGGCCAGGAGGATGAGCAGAGGGCTGGAGCACCTCTGCTGTGAGGACAGACTGAAGGAGTTGGGGCTTGTGCAGGCTGGAGAAGAGAAGGCTCCCAGGTGACCTCATTGTGGCCTTCCAGGATCTGAAGGGGGCTACAGGAAGGCTGGGAGGGAGGCTCAGGATCTCAGGCAGTGCTAGGACTAGGGGGAATGGACTGAAGCTGGAGGTGGGGAGATTCCGGCTGGAGGTGAGGAGGAAGTTCTTCACCGTGAGGGTGGTGAGGCCCTGGAATGGGTTGTGCAGGGAGGTGGTTGAGGCCCTGTCCCTGGAGGTGTTTAAGCTCAGGCTGGATGAGGCTCTGGCCAGCCTGATCAGTGTGGGGTGTCCCTGCCCATGGCAGGGGGGTTGGAACTGGCTGATCCTTGTGGTCCCTTCCAACCCTGACTGATACTATGATACATCCAGGTGGGTTTTGGAAGTCCCCAGAGCAGGAGGCTCCACAGCCTCTCTGGGCAGCCTGCCCCAGGCCTCCAGCAGCCTCACACCAAAGAAGTTTCTGCTCATGCTGAGGTGGAAACTGCTGGGCTCCAGCTCATACCCATTGGTCCTTGTCCCGTCCCTGGGCACCACCCCAAGGAGCCTGGCACCTCCATCCTGGCACCCAGCCCTCAGATATTGATCAGATCCCTCTCAGCCTTCTCCTCTCCAGACCAAACCCCCCCAGGGCTCTCAGCCTTTCCCCATAGCAGAGCTGTTCCAGGCCCTTCAGCACCCTCACAGCCTCTGGTGGACTCTCTCCAGCAGTTCCCTGTCCCTCTTGATCTGGGGAGCCCAGGGCTGGACACAGCACTGCAGGTGTGGGCTCAGCAGGGCAGAGCAGAGGGCAGCAGAACCTCCCCAGCCCTGCTGGCCACACTCTCCTTGCTGCTTTCTGAGCTGATTCTCCTGGAGGCCTGGAGAAAGTCCTGTGAGGGAAGGCTGAAGGAGCTGGGGGTGTTCAGGCTGGAGGGGACCTTATCACTCCCCACAAGTACTGAAGAGGAAGTTGTAGTCAGGTGGGGGTCAGGCTCTGCCCCCAGGCAACTAGGGACAGGGCAAGAGGGCATGGCCTGAAGCTGTGCCAGGGTAGGTTTAGGTCAGATATTAGGAAGCATTTCCTTACAGAGCTGAGGGCTCTGGAGCTTGGAGCAGCCTGAGGGTGAGCTCCTTGCTGGTGCTGAAGCTGTGCAGGCTGCTGCCCAGAGCCAGGCTCTGCTGGGGGCTGCCCAGTGCCAGCACAAGGGGCAGTGGGGAAGCTGAGGCAGAGGAAGCTCCATGGAAACAGGAGGAGAATGTTTGCCCTGGGAGGTGCCAGAGGCCTGGAGCAGGCTGCCCAGGGGGGGTGGAGTCTCCCTCCCTGGAGCCATTCCAACCCCCCCTGGATGTGTTGCTGTGGGAGCTCTGGGTGCTCCTGCTCTGGCAGGGGCTGGGGCTGGACGAGCTCTGGAGGTCCCTGCCAGCCCCTGACATCCTGTGGTTCTGTTCTGGGGGCAGCAAAGCTGGGCCCAGGGCACAGCCTTGGCCTGGTGAACAAAGGCTGTGCTGTCAGGCAGCCTCAGTCCAGGCCATTCAGGCCAAGCTGGGGCAGCACAGCCTGCTGGGCTCTGGGGACACCGGAGCCAGGAGCAGCTGCAGGCTGCACACTGAGGCTGCAGCAAGCAGCTCTCAGCAAGCACAGCTGAAGGTCTCCTGGGGGATGCTGAGGGGAGCACAGAACCAGCTTCGACCCCCAGAGGAGCTTCCAGCACTGCAGAGTGCCAGGAGCTCAGCAGGGGTGGGAGGGACCCCTGGAGGAGCCTGGGAAGGGCAGACGGGGAGCGGGGAGGATGTGTTCTGTGTGACCTGCTCTGGGGCTGGATGAGCTCCGAGGTCCCTTCCAGCCCCTGGCATTCTGCGGGATTCTGTGACCTCCGAGGCGCTTTCCAGCCGCAGTGGCTGCAGCTGTGCTGCTCTCTCCCTGCCGCTGCAGACTGCGGACATCGGGCTGACGGAGAGCTGCGGGGACAGCGGGCTGCGCTTCGAGATCTGGTTCCGGCGCCGCAAGTCCAGCGACACCTACACGCTCCAGGCCAGCTCGGCCGACACCAAGCAGGCCTGGACCGCTGACATCGCCAGGATCCTGTGGCAGCAGGCAGCCCGCAACAAAGGTGTGGCTCCTTCCCGGGGCGTCTGTGCCGCCCGAGGTGCGGGAGCCCTCCGGAGGTTTGGAGCCTTGCGAGCGGGCAGCTCTTGCGCGGCGAGCAGCCCCCTGCTGGCCCGCGGCCAC
>CM026891.1:23087966-23111746 GCA_015227895.2 Colaptes auratus
CAGGCAGTGCCAAGGTGAGGGCACAGGCCTGAGGTGGGAGGCAGGGCTTCGCCAGGGGCCTCGTGGAGCTGCGTTGGGAGTGAGCCCCTGGGGCTCTCCCCTCACTCTCTGCCCCTCTGTCCTTCCAGAGAAGCTCTACAACTGCCAGGGGCCGGAGCTGCGGCGCTCTCTCTTCTCCCTCAAGCAGCTCTTCCAGGTACGGTGGTGCCAGCGGGGGGGGCCCAGGGGGCTCTCCCCGGGGCTGGCTGCCCATCCCAGCCTGAGTGACCCCGTGGTGGTTCCTGGCCTTCACCCCACAGGAGGACAAGGACCTGGTGCCCGAGTTTGTGAACCTGGATGGGCTGAGCTGCCTGATCAAAGTGGGGGCAGAGGCCGACCAGAACTACCAGAACTACATCCTGCGGGGTTGGTACCTGGGCGCAGGGCGCCTCAGGGAGCGAGGCTGGCACTCGGGGTGGCCCAAGCCAGCCAGTTTGCCTGGGCTAGCTGGACCTTCCCAGGTCCCTCCTGCCCTTGGCGGGGCGCTGCCGGTGGGGCTGGGAAAGCCCTGCCCCTGCCCACCGTGCCCTGAGCGTGCCCTCTCTGTGCCCCGCAGCCCTGAGCCAGATCATGCTCTTTGTGGATGGCATGCAGGGAGTCATCAACCACAACGAGACCGTCCAGTGGCTCTACACACTGTCAGGAAGCCTGGTGAGCCCCCTCCCCCCTGCAGCCCCTTCCCTGCCTGTGGCCGTGCCCCGGTACTGATCCCCTGGGGGCTTTACCCACCTCCTGCCCCTGAGCTTGGCCTCCTGGTACCTTTGGGTGTGTTGGGTCCTGCTGCCCCCAAGCTGGAAGTCCCTCAGGGAGCCCAGAGCTCCCTTGCCGTACTCCTGGGCACAGAGTGTCAGAGGCTCCCACTCCGGCTCCCTTCCCGCTGCCCTTTGGCCGTCAGCGTCACGGCCGGAGGCTGGTCCCCGGCCCCACGGCAAAGCCCCCAGCCCTAGGGCACCACACAGCGCCCTGGCAGCCCCCTGCCACTGTGCCAACCGCTGTCCCCTCGCCCCAGTTCCGTTTGGTGGTGAAGATGGCTCTGAAGCTGCTGCTGGTGTTTGTGGAGTACACGGAGCCCAATGCCCTGCTCCTCATCCACGCCGTCAACACCGTGGACCGGGCGAGAGGTTGGTGCCACCCCTGAGATGCCCACAGACCCAACCAGGCTGGGAGAGAGCTCAGAGCTCATCCAGTCCAACCTGGCACCCAGCACCATCCAGTCAGCTCGACCATGGCACTGAGAGCCTCATCCAGGCTGGTTTTAAACACCCCCAGGGCTGGGGGCTCCACCACCCACCTGGGCAGCACAGCCCCAGGGCCAATCTCTCTTGCTGGGGAGAATTTCTTCCTCACCTCCAGCCCACACCTCCCCTGGCACAGCTTGAGACTGTGTCCTCTTGTTCTGGGGCTGGGTGCCTGGGAGAAGAGACCAACCCCCTCCTGGCTACAGCCTCTCCTCAGGTAACTGTAGAGAGCAATGAGGTCTCCCTGAGCGTCCTCTTGCTCCAGGCTAAGCAACCCCAGCTCCCTCAGCCTCTCCTCACAGGGCTGTGCTCCAGACCCCTCCCCAGCCCTGTGCTCCAGACCCCTCCCCAACCCTGTGCTCCAGACCCCTCCCCACCCTGTGCTCCAGACCCCTCCCCAGCTTTGTTGCCCTTCTCTGGACACCTTCCAGCAGCTCAACAGCTTTCCTGAACTGAGGAACCCAGAACTGGGCACAGGACTCAAGTTGTGGCCTACCCAGTGCTGAGCCCAGGGCAGGATGAGCTCCCTGCTCCTGCTGGCCACACTGCTCCTGATGCAGGCCAGGATGCCCTTGGCCTTCTTGTCCAGCTGGGCACACTGCTGGCTGCTGTTCAGCTGCTCTCCACCACTGCCCCCAGCTCCCTCTCTGCCTGGCTGCTCTCAGCCACTCTGCCCCCAGCCTGCAGCACTGCCTGGGGTTGCTGTGGCCCATGTGTAGAACCTGGCATTTGGACTTGTTGAATCTCATTCCTTTGGTCTCTGCCCATCTCTCCAGCCTGGCAAGGCCCCTGCTGGAGGATGCTGCCCCCCTCCCTCCCTCCCTTTTCCCCAGGTGCATGCCCCTGGTCCAACCTGATGGCCATCCTGGAGCAGCGCCACGGCACCGACACGGAGCTGCTGGTGTTCACCATGACGCTGATCAACAAGGTCTGGGGGGAGGGTGCTGCAGGCCTGGCTTTGGGATGGGGGGTGCTCAGCGTGGGTCACACTGGTTCCAGCCAGTGTCCTTCTGGTCCTGCTTAGACCCTGGCAGCCCTCCCAGACCAGGACAGCTTCTATGACGTGACAGACTGCCTCGAGCAGCAGGGCATGGAGCGGGTGGTGCAGGACTACCTGGGCAGCAAGGGCACCGACCTCGACTTGAAGCAGCAGTTCACACTTTACGAGGTCAGCAGGGGGATGCCATGGGGGAGGGAGGGGGGTGTGCCAGGGGGGGTGCTGTGCCTACGTGCCAACGTCCCCCTGGCCTCCCTGCAGAGTGCCCTCAAGCTGGAGGATGGGGTGGAAGAGCCTCCCTCGGGAGGGCGCAAGGAGCGGAGGAGGACAGAGGAGGGCCGGCGGGGGTGGCGATCCCAGGGGGGCTGCTCAGAGCCCAGCCCTGAGGCACAGCTGCTGCTGGGGTCCCCTGGCACCCCCAAGGACCCCCCCACGGAGGGCAGCCCGGCTGTGCCCACGCTGGGCAGCCCAGCAGAGTGAGTGTGGCTGGAGGTGGTCTGTGATGAGGATGCTCCGGGGATAGTGGGGAGCTGGGGGGCGAGGGATGCTCCTGGGGTGGTGGAGATGCTCTGGGCTGGAGGGGATGCTCCTGGGGTGGTGGAGATGCTCTGGGCTGGGGGGGAAGCTCCTGGGGTGGTGGAGATGCTCTGGGCTGGGGGGGAAGCTCCTGGGGTGGTGGAGATGCTCTGGGCTGGGGGGGGATGCTCCTGGGGTGGTGGAGATGCTCTGGGCTGGGGGGATGCTCCTGGGGTGGTGGAGATGCTCTGGGCTGGGGGGGATGCTCCTGGGGTGGTGGAGATGCTCTGGGCTGGGGGGGATGCTCCTGGGGTGGTGGAGATGCTCTGGGCTGGGGGGATGCTCCTGGGGTGGTGGAGATGCTCTGGGCTGGGGGGGATGCTCCTGGGTGGTGGAGATGCTCTGGGATGGAGGGGATGCTCTGGGTGGTGGAGATGCTCTGGGCTGGGGGGGATGCTCCTGGGGTGGTGGAGATGCTCTGGGCTTGGGGGGGATGCTCCTGGGCGGTGGAGATGCTCCTAGGCTGATGGAATGCTTTTGGGACGGTGGGAATGCCGCTGGGATGATAGAGGTGCTCCTGGGATGCTGGGAATGTTCCTGCTGCTGGGGATGCCGGGGTGTGGCAGGAGCAGCACTCAGCTCTGCTCTCATTGCAGGGGCGAGGGCAGCCCTGTGAGCCCTGCTCTGTCTGCCAGCTCCTCTCTGTCTGCCAGCTCCTCTCTGTCTGCCAGCTCCTGCCCCAGCACCTACAGCAGTGCCTCCAGCGTGCGGCTGGCCCTGGCCTCCCCCCAGGCCGAGAAGGAGCAGCCCCCAGCCCCGGGCGAGCGCAGCGTCTACAAGTGAGGAGCCAGCAGGGATCTGGGGCTCAGGGCTGGGGCGGGGGGGGTCCCCCACAGTGGCTCCCCAGAGCACAGCATGCACCCATCCCAGGGGCAGACGTGGTCTGGGTGGGCATCAGGGCCAGGGAGCGGCGTGATGGGGCAGCAGGCAGCTGAGAGGGTCCAAGCCAGCGGCTCCAGGGCATCCTTCGGGCACACAGCTCTGCTCCAGCTCCTCCTCACTCTTCTCTCTGCCCATGCTTGCCCTCTCCTCTGCCCACTTTTTCTATCTTTCCTTTTGCAGGCTGCACCAAACTGCCCCTGGCTGGTAAGTGCCCACACTCTGCATGTGCCTGATGCTCTTGGCAGGAGCGGGCACTGCCTGCCCTGCCCTGCCCTGCCCCACTTGCTGCCCTTGGCACCCACCTCACTGCCCCCATCCTTTGCCTCTTGCCTCTGAGCCCTGCCTGCCCCCCACCCCACGGGGTGATGACACCTCCTTGACCCTCCCTCTTGTGGTGTGGGATGGCCCTGCTCAGAGTGGCACAGCCCAGCCCAGGGCTGTTGTCATGCTGGTAGCCAACTGGGAGGCTCTGGCTGGCGGGGACAGTGTCACATCTTGACAGCCCCTGATGCCCTGTGGTGCCTGGGCAGGATGGGGACTGACTGGGGCTCTCCCAGCCCTGCAGGAGCCTCGTGGGCATGGGGTGATGGTGGGGTGAGGATCCCACCTAGGAGGGGTGCCAGCTGGGCACGTGCTGGAGGCATGAGCCCCAGGGGGTGCCAGCAGCGGGGGCTAACCCCTGTTTTCCCTCAGGAGGGAGGATGCCCCCTCCCTGCATGGGGACAAGCCCATTTTGAGGAGGTTTGAGTAAGTAGAGGCATGTGTGTGTCTCAGGCCGTGTGCTTCCTTGGGCTGATGCCCAGCCAGAGGCGTCTGAGCTCCAGCCCCAGCTGCGCTGGCCAGGAGCAGCAGGAGGCTCCCAGGAGGCTCTGGCCTGGGCACCCTCCTGGCTTTGGCAGCTTTTGGATGAGGGTCTCAGTGAAACAGCAGGTGTGATGGTGGCACAATGATGGCACAAAGCCTTCAGCTCCTGTGGGGCTGTGGCATCCCTGCCCCTAAGCTGTGGTGGCATCACTGAGCTCTCTGCAGGGCTTAGAATCATAGAGAACTGTCAGGGCTGGAAGGGAGCTCCTGGGGAACGACTTCTTCCTCACAGCCAAGCTCAACCTCCCCACTTCTCCTTTTGCTCCAGCCCCCCCAGTCCTGTCCCTCCCTCACACCCTCCAAAGTCCCTCCCCAGCTTTCCTGCAGCCCCCTGCAGACCCTGGGAGGCCACCAGAAGCTCTCCCTGCAGCCTTCTCCTCTGCAGCCTGCACAGCCCCAACTCTCTCAGGCTGTGCTCAGAGCAGAGCAGCTCCAGCCCTCTGCTCAGCCTCCTGGCCCTGCTCTGGACCCCTTCCAGCCCCTCCACAGCCTTCCTGGCACAGAGGCTGCAGAGCTGGGCACAGAGCTGCAGCTGTGGGCTCAGCAGAGAGGCAGAATCCCCTCCCTGGCCCTGCTGGCCACACTGCTGCTGCTGCAGCCCAGGATGTGATTGGCTTGGAGGAGGCTGAGTCCTCCAGGTCTTTGCGTGTGGGCAGCGCTGGGTGTGCAGTGTGGCATGGTGTGGTGTGCCCAGCACAGCCAGCCTGCCCTGCTCCTGAGCACCATGCACTCCTCTTCCTCCTCACAGAGCTCGCTTCCTGGAGAACCTGGCTGCAGCCCAGAAGGAGAAGCTCTCTTCCATGGCCAAGGGCCGGCTGGATGTCCTCAGTGATCCTGCGCTGGAGCACCCCACTGCCTTCACCTGGGACAAGGACAGCAGCACCCCTGAGCCCGGGGTGGAGCCACCCAGCATCAGTAGGTTCTGCCAGGGCTGGATGTTAGAATCATAGAAGTGTCAGGGCTGGAAGGGAGCTCAGGGCTCAGCCAGCTCCAAGGCCCTGCCATGGGCAGGGACCCCTCACACCAGGGCAGGTTGCTCACAGCCACCTCCAGCCTGGCTGCAAACACCTCCAGCCAGCAGCAGGAGGCTGCCACCACCTCCCTGGGCAGCCTGGGACAGGCTCTCACCACCCTCCTGGCCAACAACTTCTTCCTCACAGCCAAGCTCAACCTCCCCACTTCTCCTTTGGCTCCATCCCCCCCAGGCCTGTCCCTCCCTCACACCCTCCAAAGTCCCTCCCCAGCTTTCCTGCAGCCCCCTGCAGCCCCTGGCAGGCCACAGGAAGGTCTCCTGGGAGCCTTCTCTCTCCAGTCTGTTCTCAGCAGTGGGCTCCTTGAGGTCTCCAGGCTGGGTGGTTCTGGCCTTTCTTTCCCCAGCCCACACCTGTGATGCCCAAAGCCCTGGAGGAGAAGCTGGGTGGTGCCTGCCCCATCTCCCTCCAAACACTGGCATCCAGGCTCACCTTGCCCAGGAGGCTCTGGCCCAGCCTCTCCTCCCTGTCCCTGCAGGGTCTGGCACAGCTCGGCTGGACACCACCGACTCCTGCCGCGCCATCTCCTCCGACACCAAGTTCATGCTGGACATGCTCTATGCCAAGGGCTCCTCAGAGCCAGGGAGGGAGCAGGGCCTCTTCCAGGGCACATCCCCAGCCCCAGACCAGGGGGAGGCAGAGATGGACACCAAGGGAGCTGGCAAGCAGGCGCAGGAGGGGTCCTGTCCCCGTGGCAGGGCTCCAGACGGGCCGGTGGCCAGCGCCCACGCCAAGCTGGTGCGGGCCACGTCCAGCCTCGACGCCGAGACCCACACGCAGCAGCTGGAGAGCACTGGCATGATGCCCATCAAGAAGGACATGGAGCTGACCTGGGAGCGCCTGGAGGCCAGCCCTGTGCAGCTGAGGATCAAGGACCTGGACTTCACTGATCTGGGGGAAGAGGAAGACATTGACATCCTGGACACAGGGCCCGTGGCCAATGGCTCCTTCCTCCCTCCTGGCATCAAAGCATCGAACATTGGAGCTCTTACAGGGCCCCTTCCACCTCCCCCTCCACCTCCACCTCCTGCAGTCCCTGGCTGCCCACCACCTCCCCCTCCACCTCCTGCAGCCCCTGGCTGCCCACCACCTCCCCCTCCACCTCCTGCAGCCCCTGGCTGCCCACCTCCCCCAGGGCTGCCAGGCCACTCAGCAACAGATGGCCCCTCCGAGGCCAAGAAGAAGAGGACAGTGAAGCTCTTCTGGAAGGAGCTGAAGCAGCTGGATGGCGCTGTGGGGCCAGGCAGGTTTGGCCAGGCCACGCTGTGGGCATCCCTGCAGAGTGTTGAGGTCAATACTGCCAAGCTGGAGCATCTCTTTGAGTCACGGTCAAAGGAAGCACCAACTTCAAAGGTACCAGCAGCCTGGCACCCATCAGCCAGGGGGACTTGAGGGGGGGGGAGGAAGGCTGGGAGTGCCTGTGGGGACCCTTCTTGGCAAGCATTCTCATCCCTCCCCTGTGCTGAGGATGGGCACCCGGAGCCTGGAAGGGCATGGGCATGGGCATGGGCATGGGCAGTGCACAGGGCTGGCTCACTACCAGCTCCCTGACCAACTCCTCACATCCCTGAGGTTTTCACAGGCTGGTTTGAGGTTGGGAAGGACCTCAAAGCTCACCTAGTTCCAGCCCCCCCTGCCATGGGACCAGCTTGGTCAGGGCCCCATCCAGCCTGCCCTTGACCACTCCCAGGCTTGGAGCCTCCACAGCTGCTCTGGGCAGCCTGGTCCAGTGCCTCACCACCCTCCTGGGCAAGAATTTCCACCTCCTGCCTCATGTAAGGGCCTGAAGCCCTTACCCCTTGTCCTGTCACTCTATGCCTTTGACAGAAGTCCCTCCCCAGCTTTCCTGGAATCCCCTTTCAGGACGGAAAGACTTCCAGAAGGTGTCCCTGGAGCCTTCTCCAGGCTGCCCAAGCCCAACTCTCTGACTCTGACCTCACAGCAGAGCCCTTCCAGCCCTCCCAGCGCTGCTGTGGTCTCCTGCAGGACCTCCAGCAGGTCCCTGTCTGTGCTGAGGGCTCCAGAGCTGCCCCAGCACTGCAGGGAGGTCTCAGCAGAGCACAGCAGAGGGGCAGAATCCCCTCCCTTCCCCTGCTGCCCACACTGCTGGGGCTCAGCACTGCCAGCCCAGCACTGCCAGCTCAGCACTGCCAGCCCACTTTGAGGTTCCCATCAACCAGCACCCTCCTCCTCATCCAGTCCTCCTCCTCAGCACTGCTCTCCATCCATTCTCCACCCAGCCCTGCTGAGGCTGCATCTGGAATATTGTGTCCAGTTCTGGGCCCCTCAGTTCAGGAAGGAGCTCAGGGAACTGCTTGAGAGAGTCCAGCAGAGAGCCACAGAGCTGCTGCAGGCAGTGGAAGATCTTCCTTGCAAGGAGGGACTGAGGGAGCTGAGGGCTCTGGAGCTTGGAGCAGCCTGAGGGTGAGCTCCTTGCTGGTGCTGAAGCTGTGCAGGCTGCTGCCCAGAGCCAGGCTCTGCTGGGGGCTGCCCAGTGCCAGCACAAGGGGCAGTGGGGGAAGCTGAGGCAGAGGAAGCTCCATGGAAACAGGAGGAGAATGTTTGCCCTGGGAGGTGCCAGAGGCCTGGAGCAGGCTGCCCAGGGGGGTGTGGAGTCTCCCTCCCTGGAGCCATTCCAACCCCCCCTGGATGTGTTGCTGTGGGAGCTCTGGGTGCTCCTGCTCTGGCAGGGGGCTGGGGCTGGATGAGCTCTGGAGGTCCCTGCCAGCTCCTGACACTCTGTGATTCTGTCTTTATACTTGGGATTGCCCTGGCCCAAGTGCCCCTGACCTTGCCCTTGGTGAGGTTGGCATTGTGCCACCTCTCAAGCCATTTTCACACAGGGGAGCCTTTGCTTGCCTGCTTCCACCCACCCTTCCATCCACCCATCCACCCACCCTTCCACCCACCCTTCTACCCACCCATCCTCCCACCCTTCCACCCACCCTTCCATCCACCCTTCCACCCACCCTTCCATCCACCCATCCACCCACCCTCCCACCCACCCTTCCACCCACCAACCCATCCATCCACCAACCCATCCATCTTCCACCCACCCTTCCACCCACCCACCCATCCACCCACCATCCACCCACCCATCCATCCACCCACCCACCCATCCTTCCACCCATCCATCCATCCATCCTTCCACCCATCCATCCATTCATCCTTCCATCCATCCTCTCCCTCTCTGCAGAAGGCCATAGATGGCAAGAAGGTGGTGGTGGTGCTGGATCCCAAGAGGAGCAATGCCATCAACATTGGGCTGACAGTGCTGCCCCCTGTTCACATCATCAAGACAGCTGTGCTCAACTTTGATGAGTTTGCAGTCAGCAAGGAAGGGATTGAGGTGAGCACAAGGGAAACTCAGCCCCTTGGAGGTCCTCCTGCCGGTCCCTTGCCCTGCTCAGGAGGCCTCTGTGCCAGTGTGTCCCGCAGCAACCTGCCTGGAGCCTGATGCCTCCCTCTCTGCCTGCTCCAGAAAATCCTGACCATGGTCCCAAGCGAGGAGGAGAAGCAGAAGATCCAGGAGGCCAAGCTGGCCAACCCTGATGTGCCCCTGGGCTCTGCAGAGCAGTTCCTGCTTGCCCTGTCTTCCATCAGCGACCTCACGGCCAGGCTCCAGCTCTGGGCCTTCAAGTTGGACTATGAGAGCCTGGAGCAAGGTACAGAGCCCTGCCCCCATCTGCCCCCCAGCCTCCCAGCAGCGCTCAGCCAAGCATGGTGGGCACCAGCCATGTCCAAGCACAGGAGATGCTGTGCTGGCTGAGGCCAGGCTGCAGGGCCCCAAGGCCCACATGGGCTTGGGTTGACCATGAGGTGGTTGCCCTGGGGAGCAAGCTCCCAGAGGAGGGGGTGGCCAAGGGGGGCCTCACCTCTGTCTCTCTGTCACCCAGGAGATTGCGGAGCCGCTCTTTGATCTGAAGGTGGGCATGGAGCAGCTGGCCAGAAACCACACCTTCAAGTGCATCCTGGCCACGCTGCTGGCCATGGGCAACTTCCTCAATGGCTCCCAGGTGAGGAGCAGGGCGTGGAGGGGCCTGGCCTCTCTTGAGTCCTGCGTGGGCAGGAGCAGCCACGGTGCATGGGTGCCCAAGAGGGACCATGGGAAGCCCGGGATAGCACCTGAGGGAGGCTTGGGTGGTGCTGGGGGGGGTCTGCAGGCCGGGGGTCTGCAGGAGGAGGGATGGAGAAGCCTTGCTGAGTCCCTTGTGAGTCCCTTGCAGAGTCCCTTGGGGAGTCCCTTGCGAGTCCCTTGGGAGTCCCTTGGGGAGTCCCTTGCAAGTCCCTTGGGGAGTCCCTGCGAGTCCCTTGCCGAGTCCCTTGGGGAGTCCCTTGCGAGTCCCTTGCCGAGTCCTTGCCGAGTCCCTTGCCGAGTCCCATGCGAAGTCCCTTGCGAGTCCCTTGCGAGTCCCTTGCATGTCCCTTGCGAGTCCCTTGCGAGTCCCTTGGGGAGTCCCTTGGGGAGTCCCTTGCGAGTCCCTTGGGGAGTCCCTTGCCGAGTCCCTTGCGAGTCCCTTGGGGAGTCCCTTGCGAGTCCCTTGGGAGTCCCTGCCGAGTCCCTTGCGAGTTCCTTGCGGAGTCCCTTGCGCGTCCCTTGCCGAGTCCCTTGTGTGTCCCTTGCCAAGTCCCATGCGGAGTCCCTTGCGAGTCCCTTGTGAGTCCCTTGTGGAGTCCCTTACGAGTCCTTTGGGGAGTCCCTTGCCGAGTCCCTTGCGAGTCCCTTACGAGTCCCCTGCCGAGTCCCTTGCGAGTCCTTTGGGGAGTCCCTTGCGAGTCCCTTGCAAGTCCCTTTCGGAGTCCCTTGTGTGTCCCTTGCCGAGTCCCTTGTGAGTCCCTTGGGTAGTCCCATGCTGAGTCCCTTGCGAGTCCCTTGTGAGTCCCTTGGGTAGTCCCATGCTGAGTCCCTGCGAGTCCCTTGCGAGTCCCTTGTGGAGCCCCTTGGGCTTTCAGAGCAGAGGCTTCGAGTTGGGCTACCTGGAGAAGGTCTCGGAGGTGAAGGACACGGTGCACCGGCAGTCCCTGCTGCACCACCTCTGCCAGATCGTGGTGGAGAAGTTCCCAGACAGCACTGACCTCTACTCAGAGATTGCCTCCATCACGCGCTCAGCCAAGGTGAGGCCAGGCAGGGGGCACCCAGCCAAGGGCAAGGGCAGGGGAGGCTTCCAGCTCTGCCCCTCTGCACCAGCCTGGCCCAGGCCTGACCTGGTCTCCCCCTTCCAGGTCGACTTTGAGGAGCTGGCCAACAGCCTGGTGCAGCTGGAGCGAAGGTGCAAAGCCTCCTGGGACAACCTGAAGGTGATTGCTAAGCACGAGGCCAAGCCTGTGCTGAAGAGCAAGCTGACAGACTTCCTGAAGGACAGCACCCAGCGCATCGTGGTCCTCAAGGTGGTGCACAGGCGTGTCCTCAACAGGTCGGTGACACAAGGCCCTGGGGGGCACAATGGGCACCCCACTGGTGGCTCAGGCATGGCTGATAATGGACAAGGTCAAGTGCTCAGTCCTACACTTGGGTCATAACAACCCCCATGGGCACTCCACACCCAAGGCAGAGTGGCTGGGAACTGCCCAGCAGAGAAAGATCTGGGCAGGGGCTGGGGGTTGGTTGAAAGCAGCTGAAGATTAGCCAGCAGTGTCCTCAGGTGGCCAAGGAAGCCACCAGCAGCCTGGACTGGGAATGGGGGAAAAACAGAAGTGGGGAGCTTGAGCTTGGCTGTGAGGAAGAAGTTGTTGGCCAGGAGGGTGGTGAGAGCCTGTCCCAGGCTGCCCAGGGAGGTGGTGGAAGCCTCCTGCTGCTGGCTGGAGGTGTTTGCAGCCAGGCTGGAGGTGACTGTGAGCAACCTGCTCTGGTGTGAGGGGTCCCTGGGGTGGCTTTCCATCAGAGCTCCATCTCCATGAGCCACCAAAATCTTGGGGAGCCTGCCCAAGCGGCACCCCCAGGAGCCAGAGGGCAGAGCCCCCCTGCCACGTGCCCTGTGGTGCTGAACAACCCTGCGTAAGCCTCAACGGTAAGGAGCACTTTGGCAGGGCTGCTGCTGGGCTGGAAGCTCTTCTTGTGTTGTTTGTGTCCTGCTCCACCTCCCCTGCTGCCTGGCCACGCTAGCCAGCCATGGCAACAGTGCTGCTGGCACCAGGCAAGCGCTCCTTGGCTGGCAGCCCTGCCCCTGGCATGGGTGTTGCGAGCGCTGATGCCAGGCAGGGCTTGCCTGCCGGGGAAAGCTTTGATTCCTCCACAGGGACAGGCTCTGCTGGGCATCCCTCTGTCCAACTGGGCATCCCTGCACCCCACTGGGCATGGGAGATCCCTTTGGCATCCTCTGTGCATCCCTTCAGGCACCCCTGCAACTGCCTGGGCACCCCTGCATCCCTGGAGGTGTTGAAGGCCAGGCTGGAGGTGGCTGTGGGCAACCTGCCCTGGTGGGAGGTGTCCCTGCCCATGGCAGGGGCTTGGAGCAGGCTGAGCCTTGAGCTCCCTTCCAACCCTGACCGTTCTATGATCAGCAAGGGTAGCTTCAGCTGGTGGTGCATGAGCCCAGCCTGGCTCCCACCAGCAAGGAAGTGCAAGGGGTGCCCACCCCTGTCACAGCCAGGAGCTGCTGCACTGGCACAGCTCAGCCCCTCTGGTGGCTCTGTTTTCCCCAGGAAGGGACATCTCTGGGTGGTGGGGATGCAGTGCTGTGTGGTTGGTCCTC
This sequence comes from Colaptes auratus, assembly GCA_015227895.2. Classification (NCBI taxonomy): domain Eukaryota; kingdom Metazoa; phylum Chordata; class Aves; order Piciformes; family Picidae; genus Colaptes; species Colaptes auratus. The sequence goes on from CM026891.1 coordinate 23,100,286, forward strand.
TTTGCCCTCTCTGGATCATGAATAGTGTGGGCAGCAGGAGCAGGGCAGGGATTGTGGGGGTGTTCAGCCTGGAGCAGAGGAGGCTGAGGGAGACCTCCTTGCTCTCTGCAGCTCCCTGAGAGGAGGCTGCAGCCGGGTGGGGGTTGGGCTCTGCTCCCAGGGAACACTGGAAGGGATGAGAAGAAACGGCCTCAGGTTACACCAGGGGAGGGTTCAGGTTGGACATCAGAAGAAACTTCTTCCCTGAAAGGGTTCTCCAAGCCTGCCCCAGGCTGCCCAGGGCGGGTAGCTGAATGCCCACCCTGGAGGCGTTTCGAGGGCTCACAGCCGCGGTGCTGAGGGCTGGGCAGCGCCCGGCAGCCCTGGCTGAGGTCTCCCAGGGCTCTCTCCCCCCAGCCAAACACCGCTCTGGTTGCAGGTTCCACTCCTTCCTGCTGTACCTGGGCTACCCTGCCAGCATGGCCAGGGAGGTGAAGGTGACCTCCATCTGCAAGCTGCTGCGGGAGTTCGCCCTGGAGTACCGCACCTGCCGGGAGCGCGTCCTGCAGCAGCAGCAGAAGAGAGCTGCCCACCGCCAGCGCAGCAAGACCCGCGGCCGCCTCATCACCGAGGTACGGCGCTGCCCCCCCGCCCCCAGACACCCGACTGACACCCCCCAACAGGGTCACAGAACCAGCCAGGCTGGAAAAGAGCTCATCCAGTCCAACCTAGCACCCAGCACCACCCAATCAACTCAACCATGGCCCTGAGAGCCTCATCCAGGCTCTTGCTGAGCACCCCAGGGATGGGGACTCCACCATCTCCCTGGGCAGCACATCCCAAGGGCCAAACTCTCTTGCTGGGGAGAATTTCTTCCTCCCCTCCAGCCCAAACCTCCCCTGGCACAGCTTGAGACTGTGTCCTCTTGTTCTGGGGCTGGGGGCCTGGGAGAAGAGACCAACCCCCCCCTGGCTGCAGCCTCCCTGCAGGGAGTTGGAGAGAGCAATGAGGTCTGCCCTGAGCCTCCTCTGCTCCAGGCTAAGCAGCCCCAGCTCCCTCAGCCTCTCCTCACAGGGCTGTGCCCCAGACCCCTCCCCAGCCTTGTTGCCCTTCTCTGGACACCTTCCAGCAGCTCAACATCCAGCTGGCAGCCAGGCACCAGTGGTGTCCCCCAAGGATCAGTGCTGGGCCTGATCCTGTTCAATATCTTTATTGATGATCAGGACAAGGGGACTGAGTCCATCATCAGTAAGTTTGCAGATGACACCAAGCTGCGGGCAGCTGTGGATCTGTTGGAGGGCAGGAGAGCTCTGCAGAGGGATCTTGACAGGCTGGATGGGTGGGCAGAGGCCAATGGGATGAGATTTAAGTGCCAGGCTCTAAACATTGGCCACAAAAACCCAGACAGTGCTATAGGCTGGGGACAGAGTGGTTGGAGAGCAGCCAAGCAGAGAGGGACCTGAGGGTGCTGGTAGATAGTACATGAGCCAGCAGTGTGCCCAGGTGGCCAAGGAGGCCAAGGGCATCCTGGCCTGCATCAGGAGCAGTGTGGCCAGCAGGAGCAGGGAGCTCATCCTGCCCTGTGCTCAGCACTGCTGAGGCCACACCTTGAGTCCTGTGTCCAGTTCTGGGCCACTCAGGTCAGGAAAGATGTTGAGGTACTGGAAGGTGTCCAGAGAAGGGCAACAAGGCTGGGGAGGGGTCTGGGGCACAGCCCTGTGAGGAGAGGCTGAGGGAGCTGGGGTTGCTTAGCCTGGAGCAGAGGAGGCTCAGGGCAGACCTCATTGCTCTCTCCAACTCCCTGCAGGGAGGCTGCAGCCAGGTGGGGGTTGGTCTTTTCTCCCAGGCCCCCAGCAGCAGAACACGAGGACACAGTCTCAAGCTGTGCCAAGGGAGGTTTAGGCTGGATGTTAGGAAGAAGTTCTTCCCAGAGAGAGAGCTTGGCCCTTGGGCTGTGCTGCCCAGGGAGGTGGTGGAGTCCCCACCCCTGGAGATCTTCAGGAAAAGCCTGGGTGAGGCACTCAGTGCCATGGTCTGGTTGATTGCATAGGGCTGGGTGAGAGGTTGGACTTGTTGAGCTCTGAGGTCTCTCCAGCCTGGTGGGCTCTATGATTCTATGATCTTTCTTGAATCAAGGGGCCCAGAACTGGACACAGGACTCCAGGTGTGGCCTAACCAGTGCTGAGCACAGGGCAGAATGACTTCCCTGCTCCTGCTGGCCACACTGTTCCTGACCCAGGCCAGGATGCCAAGAGGGTGGCTGTGGAACATCTCTCCTGCAGAGAAAGGCTGAGGGCCCCGGGGAGGTGTAATCTGGAGAGGAGAAGGCTGAGAGGGGATCTGAGTGATGTCTATCAATACCTGAGGGGTGGGTGCCAGGATGAAGATGCCAGGCTCCTTTGGGTGGTGCCCAGTGACAGGACAAGCACCAACAGGGACAAGCTGGAACCCCGGAGGTTCCATCTCAGTATGAGGAGAATCTTGTTTGGTGTGAGGCTGCTGGAGGCCTGGAGCAGGCTGCCCAGAGGGGTTGTGGAGTCTCCTGCTCTGGAGCCTCTCAAGACCCAGCTGGCTGTGTCCCTGTGTGCCCTGCCCCGGCTCCCCCTGCCCCGGCTCCCCCTGCCCCGGCTCCCCCTGCCCCGGCACTGACTCTCTCGTCCTGTGCCTCCCTGCTGCCCTCTCCTCGTGCTGCAGACCGAGAAGTTCTCCGGGATCACCGAGGCAGCTCCGGCTCCTGCCGTGGTGTCCGGCGGCCCCCAGGAGCAGATGGAAGCCGGCCACGAGAGCATGAAGCTGCTGCTCGCCTCCCCCACCGAGGCCCCCGCCCGCCGCAGCCGAGCCAGCCGCGGTAGGAGCGGGGCAGAGGCGCCGCGGGCACGCCGGGCGCGGCCGGGCGCGGCCGGTGCCAGCCTCCCCCTTGTCCCCGTGCAGGACCCGCACACGGCAGCCCCGGCCAGGGCTCCCCGGCCCAGGAGGACGTCCCCAGCTCCCCAGACGATGCCTCGGACGAGATCATGGACAGGCTGGTGAAGTCTGTCACCCACAACCCCGACCCCCGGCCCTGCGCCAGCCGGGAGCGCAGGAGGTCCCGCGGCAACAGGAAGTCCTGTGAGTGCCAGCCCTGGCCCCATGCCCCGGCCCCGTGCCCTGCCACCCCTCTGTCCCCATGCCCAGTCCCCATGCCCTGTCACCTCTGTCCCCATCCCTGTCCCTGTGCCCTGCCACCCCTCTGTCTCCATCCCCTGTCCCTGTGCCCTGCCACCTCTCTGCCCCCATGCCCAGTCCCCATGCCCTGCCACCACTCTATCCCAATGCCCTGGCCCCATGCCCTGGCCCTGTGCCCTGCCACCCCTCTGTCTCCATCCCCTGTCCCTGTGCCCTGCCACCTCTCTGCCCCCATGCCCAGTCCCCATGCCCTGCCACCACTCTATCCCAATGCCCTGGCCCCATGCCCTGGCCCTGTGCCCTGTCACCCCTGGCCCCATGCCCAGTCCCCATGCCCTGCCACCCCTCTGTCCCCATGCCCTGTCCCTGTGCCCTGCCACCCCTCTGTCTCCATCCCCTGTCCTGTGCCCTGCCACCTCTCTGCCCCCATGCCCAGTCCCCATGCCCTGTCACCTCTGTCCCCATCCCCTGTCCCTGTTCCCTGCCACCCCTGTCCCCATGCCCTGTCCCCATGCCTTGCCACCCCTCTGTCCCCATCCCCTGTCCCCATGCCCTGCCACCCCTCTGTCCCCCTGCTGGGTCCCCATGCCCTGTCCCTGTGCCCTGCCACCCCTGTCCCCATGCCCTGCCACCTCTCTGTCCCCATCCTCCTCTATCCCCATGCCCTGCCACATCTCTGTCCCCATCCCCTGCCCCTCTCCTCATCTTTGTGTCCCTGTCCCCATGCCCTGCCCAGTCCCTGTACTGTTCCATCTCAGTGTCCCTGTCTCACTTCTGTGGTCCTGTACCTCCCTGTGGCCCTGCCCAGATGCTTTATCCCTCTTTGTGTCCCATCTTGCCCCCATGTCCTCTCCATCTCTGTGTGTCTGTTCCTGTGCTCTGTCCCAGTGCCTTCTCCTGTCTCTCTGTCTCTCTTCCTGTGCTCTGCCCAGGGGCTGTACTCTGTCCCATCTCCATGTCCCTGTTCCCATGCCCTGTCCTTGTTCTCTGTCCTGTGTCCCTGCCCAGAAGCTCTATCCCATCTCTGTGTCTGTCCCACCTCTGTGGCCCTGTGCCCTGCCCATCTCTGAGTCTGTTCCTGTGCTCTGTTCCCATGTTTTGTCCCACCTCTGTGGCCCTGCCCCATCCTGTGTCCCCACCTCCATCCTGTGTCCCCATCTCCATCCTGTGTCCCCATCTCCATCCTGTGTCCCCATCTCCATCCTGGGTCCCTGCTCAGATGCTCTTGCCCATCTCCCTGTCCCCATGTCCTGTCCCATCTGTGTCTCTCCCCATGCTCTGCCCAGTCCCTGTACTCTGTCCCATCTGAGTGGCCCTGTCCCCATGCCCTGTCCCATCTATGTGTGTCTGTCCCACCCCTGTGTCCCCATGCCCTGTCCCACCTCTGTGGCCCTGTCCCTCTATGCTGTGCTGTGGCCCTGCCCAGATGCTCTTTCCTGTCTCTGTTCCTGTGCCACATCCCATCTGTGTCCCCTGTCCCCATGCTTCTCCCATCTCTTTGTTTGGTCCCCGTGTCCCCCCCCTTGCCCACTGCCCATCCCTGACCTCCTGCGCTGCAGCCACCAGGCCACCGAGTCCAGACTGTGCCACTGCACCCCAGCATGCCATGGCCACCACCTCTGGGCAGGCAACCCAGTGCCTGGGCACCCTGGCAAGCAGCCCTTGCTGGTGCTGCCAGTGCCACCCTCTCCTCTCCCTGCAGTGAGAAGGACCCTGAAGAGTGGCCTCAGCGATGAGCTGGTGCAGGCGCTGGGGCTGGGCCGGGCACCTGGCATGGAGGTTTGAGGGAGCCAAAGGGGCCTCATGCTGCTCCCCACCACCAGCAGCAGCCCAACCAGGGCAGGACGTGGTGGCAGCTTCTGCTGCTCCAGGACTGGCACACTCTGCACCCTTGGTCTCCTCTTGCTTTTCCTTGCTGGCCTCCAGCTCCTGGAGGTGTGGGCAGCAGGACGGAAGAGAGGCCCCAGAGCTGCTCCATGGTGGCTGGGATGGAGGATGCTGTGTGGCTGTGGAGGCTCAGGGTTCTTCTTCTCAACAGTATTAGAGGGGGTCAAGGGGCTGGACCCAGACCCTCTCTGGGAGCTGGGTCTGGCCTGTGGCAATAAAATGATCTGACATGCTGCCAGTGTCCCTTGTCCCTTGTGCCAGGCCACCCTGCTGCAGGGATGGGGTGCTGGAGGGTCTTGATGCCATGAGCTGGAGCAGGCAGTTCCAAGGGTGGTGGCAAGAGGGAAGGGATGATGCTCCCTGGATCTCTGGGAGCTGTCACCGTGGTCCTGAGCAGGACCTGGGTGCTGCCAGAGATGTCCTGCAAGCCTGCAGGGCTCCAAACCGCTGGCATGATGTACTCAGCAGCATCCCTCTGCTCCAGCCCCAGCCTGGGGCAGGCTCACAGCCCACAGCAGCCCAGCCCTGTGGCTCACGGGCACCACTGTCCCTCTGTGCTCTGCCACCCGAGGGGACCCTGCCAGGGGGAGCCATGACTGATGGCCAGGCTGAAGGCTGCACACTCAAGGGCAGGAGCAGTGGCTCCAGCACAAGGCTGTGCACGGTGCAGGGAGATCAAAGTGTGTGTCCCACCCCAAACCTCACCTCCCCCTTCCAAATCTCTCCTGGGGGGACCCTGACCTGGGTCCAAGGCAAGTTGTTCCTCTCCCAGGGTGAGTCTGGGGCACAGCAGCCTCATTGTCCCTGGCCTAGCTGGAAGCCTCCAAAGCCTCCTGTGCTTGGCAGCTGGGCTGCTTCACGGGGTAAGCTCTGCCAGGGCAGCATCTGCCTGTGCCCATGAGTCCAGGCAGCAAGGTGCCACCTCCTGATCCAGCACTGCTCATGTGGTGCCAGGCTGGGTACTGGCTGTGATGCTCCTCCTGAGGGCTAGATGGCACCCAGAGCCTGGATGGGCATGGGCATGGGCATGGGCATGGGCAGTGCACAGGGCTGGCTCACTACCAGCTCCCTGACCAGCTCCTCACATCCCTGAGGTTTTCACAGGCTGGTTTGAGGTTGGGAAGGACCTCAAAGCTCACCTAGTTCCAGCCCCCCCTGCCATGGGACCAGCTTGGTCAGGGCCCCATCCAGCCTGCCCTTGAACGCTCCCAGGCTTGGAGCCTCCACAGCTGCTCTGGGCAGCCTGGTCCAGTGCCTCACCACCCTCCTGGGCAAGAATTTCCACCTCCTGCCTCATCTAAATCCAGCTTCTGCCAGTCTGAAGCCCTTGCCCCTTGCCCTGTCACTCCATGCCACCCCATGGTGGGCGGGTACCATTTCTGAGCATCCCCCTGGGCCAGCTGCAGCGCTTTGGGCACCGTCACCCATGGCAGAGGCATTTGGGGGTGGGGTCACATCATTCATCAGGGCAGCCCCACCTCAGTGCTGCCCCAGCACTGCCTGCAGCCCTGGGTCCTGCACTGCAGCTCTCTGAGGCTTCCCAGGAATGAAGAACTCCACGGGGCAGAGCAGCTGCTTCTTGCCACTTAACCTCTGCCTGGCACTGCCCCCCTCCCACGAGGCTGCTGGCCTCAGAGGAGCCTGGCAGTGCCAGCCTGCTGCACCTTGCTACGTGCCTGAGAGAGAGGATCCCAGGTTGGCTCTGGGGACAGAGGGATCATAGACTTGCCGGGGTTGGAAGGGACCTCAAGGCTCACCCAGTCCCAGATCCCCAGCCCTGGGCAGGGACAGCTCACCCCAGATGCCACACCAAGAGCTGCAGACGTCTCAGAGGTGCCCCAAGTTGTGGTCTGGCTCTCCTCCCCTCTGAGTGCTTGACTTGGGGTCCCAAAGGTGGGCTAAGAGGCCACCCCAGCTGACACTGAACCAGTCAGCTGCACAACAGGAAGGAGAAAGGGGCAGAAAAGCATCTTCCTGCCCCCCTGCACCTGCCCCCCGCACCCAGAGTGACATCCCCAGGACACCCCCGGGCTGGGGGAGGCTGGGGGGAAGCTGAGGCAGGGTGCCAGGAGTGCCCCTGCCCACCCCAAGCGGTTTGGTGGCCGTGTCCTCAGCGAAGGCCTCTGCCCAGCCTGTTTGTTTTATCTCCAGCTGGGCTTGGGCAGCCTTGGGGCTATCTCCAGGGCTCCCTGGCTCCGGCTGCCCTTGAGCAGCGCTTGGAGCATTTGGCTTGGCTGCTGTACAAGGGCTTGTGCCAAAGCAGTGCCAGGCAGGCAGATCCCACCCCCCAGCCCCCCACCCCACACACCCCACCCCGAGGGATGCTGGAGGCTCCTCTGGGAGCAGAGGCAGGTCAGTGGGCAGCCAGGGGAGGTTGGGGGGGGTGGACCTGGGTGGGATGCAGCAGCTGTGGAGCTGCAGCCCCAGGAGGATCATAGAATCCCAGAGCTGGCAGGGTTGGAAGGGAGCTCAGGGCTCAGCCAGCTCCAAGCCCCTGCCATGGGCAGGGATCCCTCCCACCAGGGCAGGCTGCTCACAGCCACCTCCAGCCTGGCTGCAAACACCTCCAGCCAGCAGCAGGAGGCTGCCACCACCTCCCTGGGCAGCCTGCGACAGGCTCTCACCACCCTCCTGGCCAACAACTTCTTCCTCACAGCCAAGCTCAAGCTCCCCACTTCTCCTTTGGCTCCAGCCCCCCCCAGTCCTATCCCTCCCTCACCCCCTCCAAAGTCCCTCCCCAGCTTTCCTGCAGCCCCCGCAAGGCCACCAGAAGCTCTCCCTGCAGCCTTCTCCTCTCCAGCCTGCACAAGCCCAACTCTCTCAGGCTGTGCTCAGAGCAGAGCAGCTCCAGCCCTCTGCTCAGCCTCCTGGCCCTGCTCTGGACCCCTCCCAGCCCCTCCAGAGCCTTCCTGGCACAGAGGCTGCAGAGCTGGGCACAGAGCTGCAGCTGTGGGCTCAGCAGAGTGGAGCAGAGGGGCAGAATCCCCTCCCTGGCCCTGCTGGCCACACTGCTGCTGCTGCAGCCCAGGGTGTGTGGGTGGGAGGCTGTGGGTGGGATGCTGTGGGTGGGATGAGGTGACAGTGCCAGGGCAGCCCTCAGCAGAAGAACCACAGAATCAACCAGGTTGGAAAAGACCTCAGAGCTCTTCAAGTCCAGCCTAGCACCCAGCACCCAACACCTCCTCAGCACCAAAACCATGGCTCCCACTGCCACATCCAGTCTTGTTTTGAACACCTCCAGGGACTTGGCATTTCCAGCCCTGCCTGCAGCTGGGCTCAGTCCCTGCCCCGGCTCCTGCCCGCGGTGCCACCAGCCGTGTCCCGCTGCCACCAGGGGGCACGGTGGGCACACGCACGGCGAGGCCACCCGCGACGGCACCTCCTGTCCCTTCGCCTCGCTTCGCTCCTGCTCCCCTTCGTAGCACCCCCGAGAGGTTGCACACACGCAGCCCAAGCCCCTCCCCAGCCTCCACCCCCACCCCCCCCAGCGAGCCGGCCTGCTGCTGCCGTGTCCCTGGTGGGATGCCAGCCGCGTCCTTGGTGCCGGCCGTGGGGGACAGGCTGCCAGCTCCCTGCCCCCGTGGCCACCCCTCCGGCGCCGGTCCCGGCCCCTCGCCAGGCAGGGAGAGCAGCAGGGACGAGCTCGGCTCCGCTTGCTGTCACATCCAGGGTCTCCGCAGCAGCCTGCAGCGGAGATCCCCTCCCAGCCCCACATGCTGCCTGCTCCATCTCAGTCTGCAGCCTTCCCCCCCAGCTCCCTCCTGCAGAGGGTCCTCTTTGATGCCACTCTCTGGCGCCGGCTCCAGCCCCGTGCCACACAGAGACGTCCCCGCTGCTGTCCCCAGGCTCGGGGTCGGGGGAACTATTCAGGGTCCTGGGCTGCTTCTGTTGCCACCAGCTCCTCCAGCCCACCCAAGAAGCACCACCCTCACCAGGGAGAGCACAGCCTCACTTTTCTCGTCAGGTTGGAGGCATCCAAGGTGCTTCTTGCGAGCCCCAGTGTGCCCTGGCCACCTTCCACCAGCATCACAGTCATGTCCCCCCATCCCTCCAACTCCTCCTGCTGCCTTAGTTTGGTTTTCCTCCTCTACCTCCCAGCCACAACCCTCTTGAGCAACCCGGAGCAGGCAACATGCTCCACTCTGCCTTCCCCAGCAGGACAGAGGCGTGGGATGGGAACCAGGTCACAGCTGCTGTGACCTACTGCCCTCTTCCCTGGGGGCAGAGGCAGCAGGATGTCACTTGGAGTGTGATCCAGCTGGATTCCTCTGGGATCTGTCTCATGGCCAAGAGGAAGCCACCTTTTCCCTGTCCCCATGACCCTCATATCAAGGTAGATGTCCTGTGCTGGGCTCAGGAGAGCCAGGAAATGGGAGGGTGATGCTGGGCTGGCCAAACAGGCCTGGCACAGGTGCCATGCATGCCCTGGCAGATGAGGGATGCAGAGTGCCAGGCACTTTGGAGTGTCACCAACTCTTCCCAGCCACACCAGAGGATTCCCTGCATCTCCAAACCAAGCTGTATGGAGAGCCGTGGCGCAGAAAGCCACTCAGTGCCAGGGGGTCCTCAGCAGGCTGGGAAAGCTGAGCTAGGGAGCAGCTTCCCAGCAGGTGAAAGGTCTCCTGCAGCCATGAATGCAGCTGGAAGTGGAGCTGTGTTGGGTAAGCTCCTGGAAGTCCTGCATGCCCCCGAGGAGGACAAGCTGGGGGCAGGGATTTGCCCAGGCCAAGGGGAGCTGCAACAAGCCAGACCCAGGGCCAGCGCTCAGCTGCACGCTGCCAGCAGTGGCTTCCTGGGCAGGAGTGGCCCAGGAGCAGAGAGGTCCTTCCAGGAGCTGGGGAGAAGTTTGGGTTGTGCCCACCAAGGGGCCAAGGTAGGTGGAAGCTCCTCGTAGGTGGGGGATTGAGCTGGGACTCGAGCTGAGGCCACCAGCGTGACATCACATGCAGGGGATGGGGATGGCACAACAGGAAAGTCCCCTGGCCCCAGAGGCCTTGGCCATGGCCTGAGGTAAGCTGGAAACAAGGGGCAGAAAGCCCTGAGGGGAGAAGGGGCAGAAGATTCCAGCACAAGGAGATGAAGAGGTCCCTTGGGTGGCTGCTGCCCAGGTTGGCCACACTATGGCAGTGCCTCCAGCCTGGGCTTTGGTGGGCCTGGTTTCCATGCCCTGGGCTGAGGGAAGAAGGGTGATGAAGGCATTAGAGTGCAGGACAGACCTCCTGGAGCTAAGCTTGGCTTAGCTGACTCACAGCCACCCAAAGATCTGCCCTCCCTGGAGGAAAAAACCCAAACCACAAGGAGCAGAGAGGCCTCTCTCTGGCAGCAGAGTCCAGCCAGAACCAGCAGAACGCTGCAGGTTCAGTGGCAGGGCACAAATGCTGAGCAATTAATCCCTGTCCTCTGCCAGACGCTCTGGGGCCCAGGGAGAGTGCATTCAGTGCCCTTTGTCACCCCTGACCTGCCTCCAGCCCCCAGACACCAACAGCCTCCAGTGTCCCACACCCCACTCTGTCCCACACCTTCACCATGAAGAGGGAGGGATCCCCCCCACCCCAAGGACTCTTTGAGGACACAGTGTGGGGAAGAAGGAGCTCCATCTGCTTTAGTTAGTGAGGAACCTCTCCAGCGACCCCTTGGTGGGAGGCAGGCAGCCTGCAAGTAACCTCCAAGAACATCCCAGCCCCGCGGCCCCCGCTCCGGAGAGCTGCTCCCGAGGAAGGGCTCCACACCCCGTGGCCTGGGTGAGGAAGCAGGCACCTGGCCTGCCCCTCCATCCCTGCCAGTGTGTCCTGTTGGGTGCTCACCTGCGTGCTGCTTCCTGGGGAGATAATGAACCCTTGGGAGAAGGCCCTTGCTGCTTGGGAAGAGAGTAAGGAGCCGTGGGAGCAGCGTGGATGAATCTCATCCCTCGTGGGCTTCGAGCCCCTGGAACTGGCTCAAGGCCCTTCAGAGGGGACAAAAAAAACCCAAACCAAAACCCAATGTCACCAATCCTCTGCAGGGGAGATTAGGGAGTGGAACAATTAGCTCAAAACCTGTTAGTCATGGGAGGCTCCACCGAGCTGGAGCAACAGCCTAGGGCAAGGAGAGCACTGGGAAGAGGCTGTCTGTGTGTCTGTGTGTGTGTGTCCCCGGGGGGAGCTGCAGGAGCTGCCCCGAGAAGGGTGTGGGAGGTGGAACCAGCCCCACTTCCCCTGGCAGGAGGTGAGCTGTAATTAGCAGAACGGGGCAGGGAAGAGCTCAAGTAGGTCAAAAGGTAATGGAGCTGTCAGCAGGGCTGGGAGGCACCCTTGGGTGTTGAGCAACGAGAGGATGGACGAGGCCAGGAGCTGTCTTCAACAGGGTAGCCACCAAGGTCACCCTAAAAGCACAGGCTCTGGGCTTTGAGGGGAGGCTGGGAAACAGCCAAAGATGGCAAAGGGGATCCAGC
>CM026891.1:23111756-23181369 GCA_015227895.2 Colaptes auratus
GGCATCCAACCCAGTTCTCAAGGAGGTCACAGAATGGTTTGGGTTGGAAGGGACCTCCAAAGGGCACCCAGCCCAAGCCCTCTGAAGTCAGCAGGGACATCCTCCTCTGGATCAGGTTTCTCAGAGCCTCCTCCAGCCTCACCTTGAACATCTCCAGGGCTGGGGCCTCAACCACCTCCCTGGGCAACCTGCTGCAGTGTTCCAGCAGCCTCCTGGTGCAGAACCTGCACAAATCCATGCTGCAGCATGGGAATGGCCACTTCAGCAGCAGCATCAACAGGGACCCCATGCCTTGGTTGACTCCCAGAGAGGTTGTGGATTCTTGTGGGTTGTGGATTCATTGGGACAATGGATGGAAACTGCAGCCCAGGAGGTTCCACCTCAACAGGAGGAAGAACTTCTTGGCTGTGAGGCTCCCAGAGGCCTGGAGCAGGCTGCCCAGAGAGGTTGTGGAGTCTCCTGCTCTGGAGCCTTCCCAGCCCTGCCTGGATGTGTTCCTGTGCCCCCTGGCCTGGGGTCTGTGCTGCTGCTCTGGCAGGGGGCTTGGAATGGGAGCTCTGCAGAGGTCCCTGTGAGCCTGTGTCTCTGTTGCACCATAGCTCTGCCCTCCCTCCCCCCCAGCAGAGTGAGGGATAGCCTTGGCAAACAACCTTTCTCCAGCAGGAATGTTCAAGCCCTGGAGAAGTGAGGAGCTGAGGATGTTCAACAGGTTCCTCCCCAGAGCCCGAGTCCCCTGAGGCTCTGCTTTGTGGCTACCTCCAGGGCTTTTCCCTGCGTCTGGCAGCTGGGTGCCCCGAGCGGATTCCTGCAGGGAGCCTCAGCCAAGGCTGCTGGGAACATCCCTTCTCCTCCTCCACCTGGCCGGCATTCCCAGCCTTCTCCTGCCAGGAAGAGCAGGGCTCTGAGCCCAGCCAGCTCCCAGCAAAACCACCCTGGCCAGTCTGACAGGGAGCCGAAGAGCTGCGTGTGTCCCCTGGTGCCAGGGGGTTGTTTCCCTGCTGCTGCCAAGGCTGGTGGAGGGCTGGCGAGGCTGGAATGGGGTGGCACTGGCATGGCAGAGGGTGCCAAGGCCCAGGGAGAGCCAGGAGAAGGATCACCACCTCCAGAGCCCCGGTGAAATATTAAAGTGGGCACTCAGCAGCGCGGGGCAGCGGTGCCAATCACCCGCGTCGTAAACCCGGGCACCAGAGGACTTTGTCCTCCCCTGGCCAGGGCTGGCACGGGCCTGGCACTCAGCATTGAGCAGCAGGGCTTCCCTCAAGCTGTGTAAGTGCCAAGCTGGGCAAGGGGAGCTTCCAGCACACCTGGCTGTGTCACGGCCCCAGGGCAATGCTGGCGAATTGGGTGGCAACAGTGCTGCCCATGCCAGGTGGCAACACACAGGCAGGGGGCAGGCTCGGGGGCAGCAGCTCTGTGTCAGGGACAGGAGTCACAGCTCCCCTGCCGGCGCTGGGCACGGGGAGGAACCTGAGCACTGCTGACCACAGTGCCAGGCCCCAGGTGGCATGCTGCCCAGTGCTGCCCCAGGAGATGAGTGGGTCCTGAGGGCTTGGGGGGGGGGGGGGGGGGGGCGTCATCCTGCAAGGGGTGGCACCGGTGGAGGGGTGGCACCAAGGGGGCTGAGCCTTGTGCCCCCCTTGTCCCGTGGGACATGGATGCTGGGGGCACTTGGTTCAGGCTCTGACAGAGGGCAGGGGATTTGCCCTCCCATCAAGCATGCTGAAAGCACTGTCGGGAAGCTCTGCTCAAGCCCTTGGGCACTGAGCCAAGCTGTGGTGGGACCAACCAAGCCAAGCTGAGCTGTGCCAGGCCATGCCATGCTGAGCCGAGCTGAACCAAGCTATGTCAAGTTGAACCAAGCTGAGCTGTGCCTACCTAGGTGGCAAGATGTGCCAAACTGTGCTGAACTGAGCGGAGTCAAGCCGAGCTGTGCCCTACCTAGGTGGCACCAAGTCCTGAGAGCTGCTGGACTAAGCTGAACCATTCTGCATCAAACGGAGCTGTGCCAAGCCAAGCTGAGCCGAGCCACGCCAAGCTCTGCTGTGCCAAGCTGAGCCTTTCCCACCTAGGTGGCATGATGTCCTGAGCTGAGTCGAGCTGAGCCATGCTGAGCCCTGCTAAGCTAAGCCGAGCCATGCCAAGCTGATGCCAAGCTGAGCTGTGCCCACCTCGGCAGCATGATGTCCTGAGCTGCACCGAGCTGAGCCAAGCCATGCTGAACTGTGGTCAGCCAACTCTTGCCCACCTAGATGGCACGGTCTCCTGAGCCATGCCAAGCTGAGCTGTGCCTACCTGGGTGTCAAGTCCTGAGCCACTCTGAGCCGCGCTGAGCTGAGCTAAGCCGGAGTGCACCACGCTCGCTCAGCTGGTCCCAAGCTGTGCTGCCTGAGCCGTGCCCACCTCGGTGGCACAGTGTCCCGAGCCGGGCTGAACCGAGCCGAGCCGCGCCACGCCACAGGAATCCCCTTGAATCAACCTCTGGGCTCGGCTCCGTCGGCCGCAGCCCTGGTCCCGGGCAGGGTGTCGGTGCCAAGTACCGGCAATGCCCCGGGAGCGCCGGGGTGAGCCAGCAGGGTCCCGGCAATGCCCGGTGTGTGCCGGTGTGTGCCGGTCCGGTGCCAGTCCCGGCAGTGCCCGGGGCGTGCCGGGGATGCCGGTCCGCTCCCGGCGGGGTGCCAGGGGGTGCCGGTCCGGTGCCAGTCCCGGGGGTGCCCGGGGGAGTCCCGGGGGTGCCGGTCCGGTCCCGGCGAGGTGCCGGTGTGTGCCGGTCCGGTGCCAGTCCCGGGGGTGCCCGGCGGAGTCCCGGGGTGCCGGTCCGGTCCCGGCGGGGTGTCGGTGTGTGCCGGTCCGGTGCCAGTCCCGGCAGTGCCCAGGGTGTGGCGGTCAGGTGCCGGTGCCGGCAGTGCCCAGGGGTTACGGGGGTGCCGGTCCGGTGCCGGCAGTGCCCGGTGCCCCGGCGCGGGGCCGCTCGGCTGCCATTGGCGGCGACGGAGCAGCCCCGCCCCGTTCCTACCGGCTGGGCGGTTATAAAGGGGCGCGGCGGGGCCGGGCGCGGCGGCAGCGGCGGGGCCGGGGCCCGGGATGGAGCCGGGGCTGGAGCGCTGGGCGTACGGGGCGCTGTGGGCGGCCCTGGCCGGCAGCCTGGCGCTGAGGGCGGCCCGGAGGGCCCTGGGGCCGGGCCGGGGGCTGCTGCTGCCCTTGCTGGGGCTGGCCGGGCTGCAGAGCCTGTGCCGCGCCTGCCTGCCGCTGCCCCTGGGGCTGGCCCTGGCCGCCGCCGCCGCCTGCCTGCTGCTGTGGCGGGCATCGCCCCGCAGGCTGCTGCCGGTGGCGGGCAGAGCCGTGCTGGTCACAGGTGAGTGCGGGGCACGGGCGGCCTCGACGGCTCGACGGCCTCGGCGTGGGTTTGGGGCTCGGCGGTGAGCGGTGTGTCCCCTGGTGCCACCCGAGCGGGGTCCCGCCTGGGTTCTGGCCCCCTCCTTCCTTGGGGGGGGGCACCGTCCCGCCTGAGTGCTGCTCCCCTCCTTCCTTGGCGGGGGGGCGCTGTCCCACCTGTTCATGCCCCCTTCTCCTCCTCCTTCACGTCCAATCTGGGCTGTAGCTGCCCTTGGCCCTGCAGGAGGGGAGTTGTGTCGCCCCCTTCAAGCAAGCCCTCGGCTCCCGGACTCTCGAGCGCTGGCCACCAGTTGAAGCGTGGTGCTGGGAGCAGCGTGGTGCTGGGAGCTGCTGCCTCTGGAAGCTTGGATGGGAAATGTGGTGGGGCTGGCGCAGAGCCTAGCTGCTTGCTTGCTTGAGAGCATCTGCGTGGCCCATGGGCTGTCCTCCTCCCCTCCGAGCCGTGCCTTGTTCTTAGAAAGCTTCTCAGAGTATCTCCAGAGGCTGCCCTCAGAGGCAGCTGCCCAGGGCTGAGCACCATTGCTTCATCCAGAGCTGCTGAGGGCAAACGAGGTTGTTCCCACTCTGTCTGGGGGTATCCCAGGGGATGTGCTCCCTAGATCCTTTTCTGGCTTCCTGGCCCAGAGCTCTTCCATTGGGAACGTGGGGCTGCAGGAGGTGGGATGTGATCCAGCCCCACAGAGCTCTGGCTTCTTGGCTGAATCTCTTCAGGATACCTTGGTATGGGAGTGCTCCCTCCTCTCCTTCCTCCCAGTAGCAGGGCTGGAGGATGATGATGGTGGCTGGGGCCAGTAGGTGCTTTGCTGGGGGATGATGGCAGCAGACATGGGATGAGGAGGAAGCACTGGAGCCCATGTGGCTGTTCCCACAGGTGTATAGAGAGGAGGGAAACCTGTGGGTATGACCCAAGGATGGGATCCTGGTGGGGGATGCCTGAGCTGGGCTCGGAGCCACTCCAGCTGGAGCAGAGGATTCGAGTTTCCTCAAAAACTGGGCTTGGGGTGAGGAGGGAGCACAGGAGCCCGGTGTGGCTGTTCCCACAGGTGTGCTAGGAGGATGGAAACCCTTGGGTATGACCTCCTTGGAGCTCCCCAGGGATGGACTCCTGTATCCTGGGGGGGGAATGCCTGAGCTGGGCTTGGAGCCCCTCCAGCTGGAGGAGAGGATTTGCCTTCCCTGTCATGTGGAGTGCTCGAGGAGGGGAGGCAAGCACTGGGTCCGAGGCACTGGTGGGAGGTGGAGGGGAGGCCTCTCTCCAAGGAGGAAGCTTGGAGGAGCAAGGCAGCAGATGAATGAATGATTCAAGGGAGTGAAGGTCAAAGCGGCAGGGCAGGGCTGCCTGGGGAGGATGTTTCTGACAGCCCTGAGCTCGCAGGTGCCCTGTGGCACACCGGGTCGAGCCAGCCCTGGCTCGGTGGCAGTGCCTGTATAATTAGTGAGTCAGTGGCTGGAACAGGGTGTTCTTGCCCTGGTGCTTGGAGGTGACACCTCGGCAGCCCCGGTGTGTTTGCTCTGGGCTGTAAATACTTGGTGGCGTTACCTGTCGGAGGCGCAGGCATCGGCGCGTCCCCGCTTGGCAGCGCCGCCGGCTGCCCGCTGAGGGGCACGGGCCGGGCTGTTCCTCCCTGGGATGCCACCCCTGGCTGAGCATTCGCCGAGGAATTAGCCTGATTCCTTGGAGGATTTAATTCCAGACACCTCCTGGCAGCAGCTGGGCTTTGAGGGGTGTCTAGGGCTGGAGCAGGATCCAGGCGGGAGGGGGAAGCTCGTGGGCAGAAGCAGCCCTTCTGCCCGTGGGAAGTAAACCCTGCAGAGGTAGAAGCACGGAGATGGGTGCCTCGGGGAGGCTGGGCATGGGTGATGGGGCTTCTGCCGTGCTGAGTGTTGTGCTGGACCCTGCAGGTCAGGAGAAGTGCACCCAAGTCCCTCCTCAGGCTTGCCGCAGAGCAGCGCAGGTCGCAGCCCAGCAAGCTTTGGGCGTCGTTTCCTCCTCTGCACGGCTCTTTGGCCACTGCCTTCATGCCGCAGCAGGGAGCTGCACGGGTTGGGTGATGCTTCCCTGGAGCACGGGGCTGTGGCTGCGGTGCCGTTGTGCCTCCCGATCAGGGTGTCCCTGTTCTTCCCAGGCCCCCTGGTGAAGCTCTGTGCGCGATGCTCCGGCTCCATGTGCTCTCCTGGAGGGGGCTGGCTGATCAAACCTCAGCTTATGGGAGAGTTTGGAGGGGAAAATGAACTGTGCAGCTCAGTGGGAAAGCAGCAGAGAGCAGATGTGGAGCTGCTGACCCTGTGGTAGCAGCAGCAGGGGCTCCGGAGCTGCGGCGTTTCCCATCTGCTGCAGGTTTGCGTTCCAGGTGCCGGGGCTGGGCTGGAGCAGGGCTGGGCAGCTGCCTGCTCCGGATGGGAAAGAGGGGATGCTGCGGTCTCCTGTGGTGCATCCCTTGGGCTAGCAAAGTAGGTGGCCACTGGTCCCCGTGGCGCTGTGTTTATCCGCGGCTCTGACCTCGGGGGGCTTGATTTGCATCTCCACGGTCTGGTTTCTTCAGGAGCGCGTCTCCAGGGTACGGCTGGGGGCAAGGGGGGGGAGGAAAGTGTTAATCCTGCCTTCACGGGGCGGGGGGGGAGGTCACAGCTGTTTGCAGTGGGGAGGAGAATGCCCTCCTGTGCAGCTGGCCTGGGAGAGGTCAGCCCCGGCAGCTCAGGCAGGATGAGGAGGGGAGCGCAGATCAGCTGCTCCAGGGCTGGGAAGGAGGTGGCAACCGTCTCCCAACTGCCCTTGGCATGCTGTCCTGAGCCTGCCCGTGAGCCCCAACCTGCCTCAAAGACCAGCCCGCGGGCTGGCACAGGCTTCAGCCCAGCATGGCAAAGACCTCAACACGCCTGTGGTGTGGGCAGGCAGGGCACAGGCAGCTGCCTGACCCGCGGCTGACCGGGCACCAGCAAGCTGAGGGGGAGCTGGCACCTGGCATCCCTTGTCACCAGTCAAGATACCACAAGGGGTGGGGGCGGCACCCCGGGGGTGCAGATGCTGGGGGGGGGGCGGCACCCCCGGGGGTGCAGATGCTGGGGGGGGGCGGCACCCCCAGCTCAGTGTTCAGGCAGCTCACCAGGAGCAGCCTTGCTTTGAGCATCGGAAAGCTGGCTTCTGACTGTGCCCCTTCCCAAATCCAAACCCACTGTCCTCGGGTGTGCCAGGGCCCCCCTGAGGCGTGTGAGTGGAGAAGTGTTGCTTGTATTCCCCTCTCCTCCCTCTTGGCAATCGATGTCAGAACTCTCCAGCCCCTGGAGCCGGTGCCAGGGTGGTGGGCTACAGGAGCAGCGTCCGAGGGGCGCAATGAGCTGCTGCTCTTTGGCCCTCTCCAAATCCAGGCTGAGGGCACTTCATGCGAGGTTTGGCTTTGATCTGGGTTTAGATGTGAGCCCAGCTCCTCCTTTGATCCCTGTGTCCTTAGTGGATGCCTGTGAGATTTGGTGAGACCACAGAAACCACTCAATACAACCGAGCTTCGTGTCTGGAGGTGGTGGAAGGATGGCAGGGAGCACCTCAGGGCTCCGCTGTGTGGCTGGAGCTGTTGCAAGCCCTTTGATGTTGTGTAGCTCTGCTGTGTGCAGCTGCAGGGGGGGGGATTTTTGGACAGTAGCTAGCTGCCTGGGTTAGAGATGCTTGGGAAGGACCAAACACAATGCCAGCCTGGAGACCTTGCCTTCAGCCAGAGCAGAGGGAAGCCATGAGCTGTGGAGCAAAGCATCAATACTGACCCTTCACCTTGGAAGGGCAACTGCCAGCAGTGCCTCATTCTCTGCCTGTGAGGGCTGCACTTCAATTAGCTCCAAAATAACTCCAAGCCATAGGATGGCTGCCTGGGGGGAGGTGATTTGGGTCCCTTGCATCCTCACTCCTCCTTGGAGCAGCTACGAAGCCAAGGAGGTGGCTGCAGACCCCAGCAAATCATCCTTGTGAACAGAACTCCTGGCAGGTCAGGCTAGGCCGCTCTGGACCCAGGCTTGCTGCTGCTCCTCTTTCCTCCCTGGCTGGAGGGAACCCTGGGGTGGCTCTGGTCACAGCTGCATGCCCCAGGAGTGATCTGAAGCAGGCCAGAGCTCCAGGTCCTGCTCAAGGCTACCGGAGGCTTTGCAAACGTGGAGTCAAAGCATTTCCCACGGACCCAACAGATGCTGAAGCCTCTGATGGTGGCAGGATGGGAGTGATTTGCTCCAGATGTTGGCACTGCCACTCTGCTGCTATGAAGGTAACTCCCTTCCCTCGGTGGTGGAGCTGCAGCATCCCTCCTGTCTGGGCTTTGATGTCCCCTCGTGGCCCCCTGTGCCAGCTAAACGTGGGTGGTGGTTGGGCTGTCAGGCTTTGGGCTTGCTGGCTCTGGGATGGGCACCCCTGCTCCAGGGCATGGCTCGGGCACCAGCATGGCACCTCAGAAGCTCTGTTTGGTGCCCAACAGCCTTGTGATGAGTAAAGCTTCATGCAAAGCTGCTATAGGTTCTCCACAGATGACTTCCCCCCTGCTTCTGGTGAGCCAGCTCTGAGGTACCTGCTGTCTTCCCTGGGCTAAGTGCAGGGCTGACAATCAGCTCACTCCCTGGAACTGCTCTGGGCTTTCCAGGATCTATTAAAGATTAACAGCAGGGACAACTGCTCCTCTGAGCTGGGGGGTGAGGGGGGAGGCAGGCATGACAGGACCAAAACCCAACCTCCAGCCCTGGTGGCCAAGCAATCCCTTCTGGTGTTTGAAGAAGCGGGGGGAGGAACCCACCACAAGGCAGCATTCCTCCCTGGCTGGGGCTTCAGCTCTGCAGCTGTGGGGTGGCTGGGGGCAGAGCAGGAAGGTTGCCCTCTCCACTCTGCTTTGCAGGGCTGGAGCTCTCCTCAGCTTTGCCAGCAGCCCTCCACACCTTTAGGATTCCTCTTGCCCCTTGCTGGGCTTCTTCAGAAGCCAGCACAGCTGTTTGGCAGCCGGCTTGGTCCTGCTCAGCTCTGAAGTGAGCCCTCCTGAAGCCCTGCCGAGGGCACGGAGCTGTGGTGCTGGTGGCTGCCTCGGGCTTTGAGCTGCTTTCAGCACTGTTAACCAAAAGTGATGAGCACAGCTAATTAGGAGGCGAAGCACCTCAGAGTTGCACAACGCTGGAGAGCAGAGCTGATCAAGAAACCCAAAGCTGGCTTGGGGGAAGGCTCTGGGGTTACACAGGGACATGAGAGCCGCGGAGCAGAGGCTTCCCTGCAGGAATGAGATTGTCCGATGGGAGCGGAGGCTCCGGGAGGATCGTGGGCAGCTGCTGCCCCCTAGTCCAGCGAGCAGCACAGCTCTGAATGAGGGCTGGGACTGGGCTCCCCACTGCTGAGTGCAGCTCCCCTCCACGCCAGGGGCTGAGAGAAGAGCTGTGCTGCTTTCGCTGCTGCTGGCACAGGGGGGCTGGACTTGCCTGGACGGTTTGACTTGAGCAGGGATGGGTGTCGAGAGGGTGTGCAAGGTGGCCCCAGCAGGCCAGAGCAAACATTTGCCTTCCCATAGCTGTGTTTCAGAGCTGGTCCAAAAGCCCAGCTGGAGCCCTGTCTGCCTAGCTGAGCCATGCAGAGTTGTCACACAGAGTCAGCCAGGTTGGAAGGGGCCTCCCAGGTCATCAAGCTGATCACCTAACCCTAAGTAACCAACTAGACCATGGCACTAAATGCTTCACCCACCTCATGACAGCAGCTGAACAGGAGCCAGCAGTGTGCCCAGGGGGCCAAGAAGGCCAAGGGCATCCTGGCCTGGGCCAGGAGCAGTGTGGCCAGCAGGAGCAGGGAGCTCATCCTGCCCTGTGCTCAGCACTGCTGAGGCCACACTTTGAGTCCTGTGTCCAGCTCTGGGCCCCTCAGGTTAGGAAAGATGTTGAGCTGCTGGAAGGTGTCCAGAGAAGGGCAACAGAGCTGGGGAGGGGTCTGGGGCACAGCCCTGGGAGGAGAGGCTGAGGGAGCTGGGGTTGCTCAGCCTGGAGCAGAGGAGGCTCAGGGCAGACCTCATTGCTCTCTCCAACTCCCTGCAGGGAGGTTGCAGCCAGCTGGGGGTTGGTCTCTTCTCCCAGGCACCCAGCAGCAGAACAAGAGGACACAGTCTCAAGCTGTGCCAGGGGAGGTTTAGGCTGGAGGTGAGGAGGAAGTTCTTCCCAGAGAGAGAGCTTGGCCCTTGGGCTGTGCTGCCCAGGGGGGTGGTGGAGTCCCCACCCCTGGGGTGCTCAGGAAAGGCTTGGATGTGGCACTTGGAGCCATGGCTGAGCTGTCAGGAGGGGTTAGGGTCATAGATTGGTCTGGAAGATCTCTGAGGGCTTTTCCAACCTGGTTGGTTCTGTACCTCTTCACCTCCCCTTTCCCCCTCCTGCATCTCAGCCCTGTGGAGCCTGCAAGGTGAGGGCTGCCCCAGGCTCTCTCCATGCCCTTGCTGTGTTGCTAGAGGCAGGGTTTGGGGCTCTTGGGTTTGTTTGGGATTCTTCTCAGCCTTGCCCAGCACATGCCTGTCGCCTCCTCCAGTTCTCCCTGCCCTGCTGTGGTACATCCAGGATCTCCAAGCCCTGCTCTGCTGTGTGTGCTTCCACATTCCATATCACTTCTGCTTCCTTCTGCCCTGGAGAGCTGCCAGCCCCTGAGCTTTATCAGCTTCCCAGTTGGGAGCTGCTTTCCCCATCACATGTGGGGATGCTGTCCTGGGACTTGCAGGCTCTGAGGCTCTAATCTTGAGAAGCAGTTTCTGCTTTTGAAGGCTCTGTGGTGGTTGTCCTTGAGGAGCCAGGTGGGTGGCTGCTGCCCCCCAGGGAAGGCTGGGGACAGAGAGGAGGTCTTAGGCTGGTGAGCTTGAGTGCAGCCTCAGCAGGTTTGCTGGCAGCACCAAGCTGTGTGGTGCAGCAGGCAGGCTGGGGGGGAAGGGATCCCTCCAGAGGGACCTGGGCAGGCTGCAGAGCTGGGCCCAGGACAACCTCAGGAGGTTCAGCAAGGCCAAGGGCAAGGTCCTGAAGCTGGGGCAGGGCAATCCCAGGCACTGCTAGAGGCTGGGCAGGGGCTGGCTGGAGAGCAGCCCTGGAGCAGAGGCCTTGGGGTGCTGGGGGAGGAGAAGCTCAGCAGCAGCCAGCAGTGAGCACTGGCAGCCCAGAGAGCCAAGCAGAGCCTGGGCTGCAGCAGCAGCAGTGTGGCCAGCAGGGCCAGGGAGGGGATTCTGCCTCTCTGCTCCACTCTGCTGAGCCCACAGCTGCAGCTCTGTGCCCAGCTCTGCAGCCTCTGTGCCAGGAAGGCTGTGGAGGGGCTGGAAGGGGTCCAGAGCAGGGCCAGGAGGCTGAGCAGAGGGCTGGAGCTGCTCTGCTCTGAGCACAGCCTGAGAGAGTTGGGGCTGTGCAGGCTGGAGAGGAGAAGGCTCCAGGGAGAGCTTCTGGTGGCCTCCCAGGGGCTGCAGGGGGCTGCAGGAAAGCTGGGGAGGGACTTTGGAGGGTGTGAGGGAGGGACAGGACTGGGGGGGCTGGAGCCAAAGGAGAAGTGGGGAGGTTGAGCTTGGCTGTGAGGAAGAAGTTGTTGGGCAGGAGGGTGGTGAGAGCCTGTCCCAGGCTGCCCAGGGAGGGGGTGGCAGCCTCCTGCTGCTGGCTGGAGGTGTTTGCAGCCAGGCTGGAGGTGGCTGTGAGCAACCTGCCCTGGTGGGAGGTGTCCCTGCCCATGGCAGGGGCTTGGGGCTGGCTGAGCCTGGGGGTCCCTGCCAGCCCTGAGAGTTCTGTGCGCTGGGGCTGGCACCTGCCCTGGTGCCTCTGTGGGTGTCTGGCCTCTTCTTTTTCAAGCCTTTTGTTTCTTCTGGCGGTAATCTCCTCCTGCTGGCTCTCTCGACTGCCACCAGATGTACCCTTGAGCAGATCTGTGATCCCTCCCTGCTCTGTCTCTCCACTCTGGTGGTCGTGCTCCAGTCTGGCATAAACATCACCCCCCCACACCAGCTTCTCATGACCAAGTCCCAGGGCTCTCTGAGCCTTGGTGATCCTGAGGGTCTCTTCCAACCTGAATGTTCCTGTGGCTCCGTGACCCTCTCCTAGGGTCCCAGCTGGCAGGTGGGGACAGGCCTGGGGGGTGCAGGATGGTGACTTCTGTGCCCTCCTTAGCCTGGGGTGCTGGGCTCTGCTTTTGGCTGCCCCAAGAGCAGCCTGGCTCAGCACAGCTATGCCCAAGCACATCAGCCTGGAGGGCCACCTGCATGGGGGAATGCACCCAAATGTGCCTGTGGTACCCAGCCTGGTGTGCTGGTGGGGAGGGGGAAACTTCAGCTGGGTACAGAAGAGGCTTGAGGTGTGGCTCCTAGCCTGGAGGTCTCAGCAGCTGCTCTGGCCTGAAGCTCAGCTGATGCTCACTGAGGTGGTTACTCAGCCTCTGTTAAAAACCCAACCTTGAGCTCCATGTGGAGCTGGAAGCTGCAGGAGAAAGCAGAGGGCAGCTGGCAGAGCCCACCCTGACGTGGGCATGGGCAGGACTTGTGCCCATGTGCTGAGAGAAGGGAAGTGATGAGGTGGCACCTTCCAGGCACAGCAGGTGTTCACCCCCAGACCTCTGCACCTCCCTGCTACCCTTGGGGTGCTGCTGCTAACTGAGCCCTGAGCTTGGCTTTATCCCTGCTGGCACTGCCTGTCCCAGCTCCCTGTGCCTTGCCCAGCTCCACAGGGTGGTAGGTGGGATGGCATCACCCCCTGGGTGGGGGTTCAGGGCACTTCCATGGCCGACCAGAGGTTCTCCTGGTCCGAGGGTGGCTGTGGTGCTTTCCTCTCCTGCTTAGAAATAACTTCTCTGAGGCGTCCCTAGGGTGGTGGTGACAACCCCTGGTGGTCCACAGAGACCTGCTCCTCCCTTCTGCTGCCTGGGGATGGCTTAGCCTTGCCCATACCACGCCTTGGGCACAGCCTTCTGCCTCTCCTTGCTGCCTCCTGGGGCTTGATGTGTGCGAGAGATGGAGCTGGGGCTTGGCTGGTGGCTGGGAGCCTCTGGGGAGCTCTTTTGCAGCCCAGGGGGTGCCTCAGCCACAGCTTTGCTGCTGCCACCTTGTTCCCCAGGAGCATCTTGAGTGCCACATCTCAGCTGTGGCTGGCAGAGCTTTAGGGCTTCCTGGGCTGGCTCCCACCTGGCTTCTCTGCCTCCTGGAGGCCGGGTGGGTGTGTTAGTGGTGCTGGGCTGGTGCTGGCACCGGTCCAGTGGCAGTGTCCCTGGGCTATGGGTGTCCTTCCCGGCGACAGCTCGGGCTGATGGATGGTGTCCGCGGCTCCCCGGCTCGCTCTGTTCCCTCCGCAGGTGATGATTAACCCGGCTAGCACCAGGGCTCCTCACAGCTTCCTCTTCTCAGGGGAACAGCCAGCCAGCCATTCATCCATCCCAGAATAGCTCTGATGTCACAGGTGAGGTCTGTGCTGTTGTCTTCCCCCTGCTCTTCCCTGCCTGCAGAAAGCTCCAATCCTTGACCGTGAGTTTGTCTTCCCCTCTTGGGAGGAGGATCTCTCAATCCCAGCAGGGCTGGGGCTGGAAGGGACCCCTGGAGCTCACCCACCCCAGCCCCCTGCCCCAGCAGGGCACCCCCAGCACAGTGCCCAGGGGGGGTTGGAAGCTCTCCACACCAGGAGACTCCACAACCTCTCTGGGCAGCCTGCTCCAGGCCTCCAGCAGCCTCACACCAAACAACTTTCCCCTCCTGGCTGCCAGTTTGTGCCCTCTGCCCCTGGGCCTGGCCCTGGGCACCCCTGAGCAGAGCCTGGCCCCAGCCTCTTGCCCCCCCCAGCTCCTTTAGCTCCTGCTGAGCATTGCTCAGCTGCCCTCTGGGGCTGCTCTGCTGCAGGCTCTCAGCCCCAGGGCTCTCAGCCTTTGCTGCTCCCAGAGCTGCTCCAGGCCCCTCAGCAGCTCTGCAGCCTGCCCTGGGCTCTGCCCAGCAGCTCCCTGTCCCTCCTGAGCTGGGGAGCCCAGAACTAGACCCAGTCCTCTTGATGTGGCCTCACTGGGGTGGAGGAGAGGGAAAACCTCCCTTGACCTGCTGGCCTCACTCTTCATGTCCCACAGGACCTCATTTGCTTTCCTGGCCATGAGGGCACGTTGCTGGCTCATGGTGAGCTTGTTCTCCACCACCACTCCCAGGTCCTTCTCCAGGGAGCTGCTTTGCAGTGGATCAATCCTTCACCTGCAGTGGGGCTGGGGGCTGCTCCTCCCCAGGGGCAGGCAAACCTTGCTGCACTCGATGAGGTTCTCCTCTGCTGGAGGTGGTGGCTGCTGGAGGATGAGTCCAGCCCTGGGGTGCAGCCAGCAGCTGCTTCTAGGAAATTCCCTGCACCCTTTTTTTCTGAGAAACCCCAAAGTGTGGCTGCAGGAGAGGCACTTCCTCTGCCCCACCTGTTTGTGAGCTCTGGGCTGCTCCTTGCTGGCTGCAGCCCTCACTGCTGGGCTGTCTCCTGGGCTCTGCTCTGGCTCCCAGGGCCGGGGAAGGCTTCTGGTGCTTTGCCATTTGCTGGCCCTGCTGGTGCAAGGCCTTAGGCCGAGCTTAGCAGGTCCAGGTGCCCCCTCCAAGAGCTCAGAGCCTGTGCCAAGGCTGGCTGCATCTGGTGGATGGATCCTGGGTCCCCTCCAGCACTTCAGCAGGCACAGGCTTTGCGCGGGGGGGGGGGCGGCTGGGCTCTGTTGCCCTCCCAGGGGGGTTCCACTGCTCTCCCAGGCTGGGCTCACTGCTCCCCTGGCCACACCAGGGCCATGTGCCAAGCTCCTCACCAGCTGCAGGCGGCACCTGCTGCCCACAGCTTTGGTGGCAGGGGGTGGTGAGGCTTCTGGGTGGCTTTTAGTGGCCGTGCTGGGCAGGGTTGTGCTCCCAGCGCTGCCTTCTCGTGGCTGCTCCTCTGCTGTTGGGGTCCCAGTGTTGCTGATGCCCACTCCTGAGAACAGGCTCTGATTCAGGGGCGGTGGGCACATCCCTGCTGGCCTCAGGGCTCCTCATCCCCTGTGCCTGGCCAGAAAATGAGATTTCCCTGGCTCTGTGGTGTGCTGAGTGACAGACCCCTTGCTGAGCAGGGGTGGTGCTGTGTGAGGCTGCAGCATGGCCTGGCATGGGCAGGGGCTTGCCCCCTGTGGGGAGAGCTATCCCCAGCTCTGCCTTCTGCCTCTCCTGGGGGGCTGCCCGAGCCCTGCCCTGAAGCATCAGATGCTTAGGGCCTGCCCTGGGTGGGCTGTCTGAACCCCCACCCACAGGACATTGTCAGGGCTGGCAGTGTCTGCCCAGCTGCCTGTGCTGGGGGGAGAGGTCTCTGGGGGGGATGCTTGAGGGGTGTCCCTCCCACTGTGTGCCCCCTTGGCTCAGGCTCTGCTCTTGGGATGGAGGCTGAGGCTTGGCAGGGATGCCCACCCAGGTTGTCTGGGTTGGGGGCTGCTTGTGCATTGTCCCTCACTGGGGGCTAGGGGATGGGACCCCAGCTGGGGTCATCCCTGAAGGCGTCTCCAGAGGGCTGGGTTGGTTTGGTGGTGTTTGAATGAGGCTTGTGGCTTCCAAAAGCAGGCACCAAGGGCCAGCAGCAGCCTCCCTGGGGCTGCTGCCACCTCCTGCCTGCCATCCTGTTCCCATCTGCTGGTGGTGGGGTCCGTGGGCAGGGGGACAGCCTTCTGCCAGCCTGGCATGCTGCTGGGGGGTGGGGTTTCCTGCTGACAGTGATGCCACCAGTGGTGGTGGGGCTGAGGTGGGGGCTGCCAGTTCCCCATGCCCAGCCCCACTCCCCTGGCAGGCTCTCGGGTGCGGGCAGGCAGCGGGCAGTAGCTGGCAGAGTGACCAGGACGGCTCAGCTGAGCTGCCATGGGCTCAGGTGCTGCTGCTGTCCCCTCCCTCCTCAGCACCCTGCCAAGAATGTGTTCCCTCTGGCCCGGGGTGACATCACCCCTTTATCGCTCCCCACTCGCTCCAAAAGCCTCTGGCATCCGGGGGGGGGGGGTGGCCACGGGGCCCTGCCCTGCCCACAAGGGCATCTGCTGGGTGCTTCACCCGGCCTGGACCTGCCCCGTGCTGGGGACCCCCTCCTTGAGTCTCATCTGGGGGCTTCTAGGGGACCCCCCCTTCCCTTTGGTGCCAGTCCCCACAGCTCCAGCCTGGTGCCAGCTTGCTGTTTCCTCTGCGCTGTTCCCAGGCTGGAGCTGGGATGAGCATCCCCCAGCAGCTGGGGCAGGATCAGTCCCTGCTGCGCCCCTGGGGGCGCCCGGCGGAGCGGGGATCCGAGGCGGCGGTGCTGGTGCTGGTGGTGAGTCCTGCTGGGGCCGGCAGCCAACACCTCTGAGCAAAATGTCAGCCCTGTTTGGCTTGGCACCGCGGGCAGGAGCTGAGCCCAGGCCTACGGAAACAAGAGCTCAGCGCCTTAATCCGCTCAGCCTTGGCACCCCTGCCCTACAGCTGGCACTCTCCTGCAGCCCTGCGCCGGGAGCCTGGGCACAGCCCCACCCCGGGCAGGCTGCTGGGACTGCAGCCCCCGAAGCTCTGCTCGGATTGATGCCCTGGCACTTGGGCCGCGGTGGCAGGGCTGCAGGGGGCACCCGGCCCACGGCCTGCAGAGCCGGGGTGGTGCTGCTATGGGTGCCCAGCCCGGGGGTGGTGAGAGATGGAACATCCCTGGGGGTGTTCAAGAGGGGGCTGGACGTGGCACTTGGTGCCATGGCTTAGTCCTGAGGGCTGTGGTGACAGGTTGGGCTCGATGATCTTTGAGGTCTCACCTCAGTGGTTCTGTGATGCCCTGCCGCGCTCTGCTCTTACCAGGTGCCCCTGGGGCTACCCACACTGTCAGGGCTGAGCTGGGGGAGCTGGTCAGTCCTGGGGCACCCCCTCTCCAGCTTCCACACTGGGATGCCAGCCTGGGGTGGCCATGGAGGGGGCAGCTCCAGCTGCAGCCACTGGGCTCAGGGCAGCTTTGCACAAAGCCGCTGCAGCTGAGCTGCCTTCTGAGCAAGGAGCTTGGGCAGGGCTGTGCTGAGCTCATCCCAGGGTTGGGGGGCTTGGGGCTGGGGGTGCATGGCTCATGGCTAAGGGATGATGATCTTTGAGGTCTCTTCCAACCTTGGTGATTCTGTGATTCTTGTGGCTTGAGGCTCAGGGGGCACAGGTTGTGGCCCGGGGATGAGGCTGCACAGTCTGCAGCTCAGGGATGAGGATGCTCTGCAGGGCAGCTGCAGGCAGGCTGGGGAGGGACTGCTCAGAAGGGGCTGTGGGGCCAGGCCCAGGGGCAATGGTTTGGAGCTGGAGCAGGGCAGAGGGAGGTTGGAGCTGAGGAGGAAGCTGTGCAGAGGGAGGCTGGGGAGAGCCTGGCCCAGGCTGCCCAGGGAGGTGGTGGAGGCTCCATCCCTGCAGCCCTTCCAGCTCAGGCTGGCTGTGTCCCTGGGCAGCCTGCTGCAGCTGGAGCTGTCCCTGCTGCCTGCAGGGGGTGGCCAGGAGGCCCTTGGAGGCTCCTTTCCTACCCAGTGCAATTGGTGAGTCTGTGCTTCGAGGCTCACCATGAAGCCCCTTGGCTTGCAGCCCCACAGCTCAGGTGGGGGAGCCAGGCTTCAGTTATAGCAGGGTGGGCATGGTAGAACTGTGCCAGCAGCCCTCCGTCCTGCATGGTGCTGGCAGTGGGCACAGGGCAGGTGGGTGGCTGTGGTTTGGCAGCCCCCTGGGCAGTAGCTGTGTTAGTGCCCAGCTCTGCTCAGCAAGCTCCAGCCTGGAAGCCAAACTTTCTGCTTGCTCAAAGAAGGTAAAGCTGGGGCTCGTTGTGCCAATAGCCTGGCATGCCCCCGCTGCTGGGGATGCCAGGGCAGTACCTGGAGCTTCTGCAGAGTCCCCGGGGACCTGCTGCCGTCCCCCTGCTTCAGCAGAAGCCCACGGAGTGGGCTTTTGCCCCCTGTTTGTCCTCTCTTGCTGAGCAAAACCTGATTCACTTTGCGACCTGGGTTTGGCTCTCCGGTTGCTGAGGGGGTGGTGCGATGTGGGGATGCGACAGGGGGCTTCAAGCTGCCCACCCTTCCCCCCCCGCACTCCCTAGGCTGGGCTTTTCCTGCCCGCGGTCTGACTGTGGTCCTCTCTGCCGGCACAGATGCAAACCCCCTTGGCGAGCAGGGAGCCAGGGCTGGAAGCGGGGAGCCGGGGCCGGCATCTCCTCGTGATGCAGCATCCTCGGAGGGCGGCGAGCCCAGCGCCAGCCTCACCGGGGCCGCACAGACTGGCCGGCTCCAGCGCTCCCGGGCCCTGGCGAAGCCAAGGCAGCGGCTGCGGCTGTGGCGGTGGTGTGGCGAGGGCCAGGGGGAGCCAGCCTGGTCCCGGGGTGAGCTGCTCTGCTTTCGGGCCACGTGCTGTGGTCCCGGGGGGGTTCGTTGTCCCTCCCCTCGCTCTTGGCCATGCCCGAGCAGGGCGGCCAGGAAGCCGAGCAGCGCCAGAGACCTTAAATAACACCGCAGCATCCTCGCCCCGCTGGCCCCGGGCCCCGCCAGCCTCCCAGGAGCCTTTTTTTGCCTTTTTTTTCCCCCTTTGCGTGTGTGAATAAATTCAAACTTCCGAGCCGAGCCCTCCGAGCGCTGCGCTGCGGCGCGGCCAAAGCAGCCCTGCCCGGCTCGGCTGCCTCCCCGCTCCCTGCCAGGCTCTGCCAAGCTGTTCCCCTCGGGGCTGGTGGTTTTGGGGGCTGTTTCGCAGTGTTTCGGGGGGCGGTGGGGGAGGTGATGAGCGGAGGGAGCAGCGCAAGGTGCCCGCGTATGCCAGCGGCGGTGCCAAGGAGGTGCTGGCAGCGGCGCGGCCAGGCCGTTGCCCGCGGGCACTTTCTTTCCCCCCTCCTCTTACTTTCAAAGCTTATCTTTATTGCAGCTTTCTCCTGCGCTGCTGGGGAAGGTGAAGTGCAGCTTTATCTGCCCGGCTTGCTGGGAGCCTGACCCTTCCCCCAGAGAGGGGAGAGGCCGAGGGGCTGTGCCGGCAGCACTGCTGCATCCTCTGTGGCACGGGGAGGGGGAGAGGGTGACGCCGTGCCAGCCTGGCACGGAAGTGTGCTGGGTGATGTGTGGGAAAGGGGTGACCCTGCAGCCCCTGCCGGCCAGCTGAGCAGTTTCTGGGGTGTGGTGTTGCTCTGGGTTCTGGCCAGGGGGTTCTGGGGCTGTTTAGTCTGGAGAGGGGAAGGCTGAGAGGAGACCTTATCAATATCTATACATATCTGAGGGGTGGGTGTCAGGGTGAAGGTGCCAGGCTCTTTGGGGCAATGCCCAGCAATAGGACAAGGAACAACGGGTGTGAGCTGGCACTCAGGAGGAGAAACACGTTTGGTGTGAGGCTGCTGGAGGCCTGGAGCAGGCTGCCCAGAGAGGTTGTGGAGTCTCCTTCTCTGGAGACTTTCAAGCCCCCCCCGCATGTGGTCCTGTGGGACGTGCCCTGGGCGGTCCTGTTCGGGCGGGGGGGTTGGGCTGGATGACCTCCAGAGGCCCCCTCCAACCCCTGCCACCCTGTGAGTCTGTGAAAGATGGGCTGGGCACCTGCTTGTAGGCATCAAGCTGAGGATGGTTTACCTGGCACCCTGAGAGCTGGAGCCAGCAGCACCCCAGTCCTAGCCTGGGCATGTGAGAGCAGGACGGGGGATGAGGGGGTGCTCTCATCCAATCCCTGTGCCCACCCCAGGATTGCTGGGAGGAGTGTGGAGCCTTGGGGAGGAGAGAGGGGTGGGGGCATGGGGCGGTTGGCAGTGCCCACGGCCACTGCCACGGCCATGCCGGGGTGGTTCCTGATGCCGTACTCAGGGCTGTCCTGAAAAGCACCCAGGAGTGCCAGGCGGGAGGGTGCCCAAGCCGCAGGGCTGTCCCTGCAGCGCTCCCCGGTTAATGGTTAATGCGCCTGGGCAGCAGCGGTGGCACCGGCTGCCTGCGAGCTATCAGCTCTGCCATCGGCCCCGGGAACAGGCTGTACCCTGCTGCCGCTGTTTGTTTGCGTGCCGGCCGCTCCGCCCCAGCCACCGGCCCTGCGACACCCGGCTCCCGCCCGGGGCTGTCCCCCGGCCACCCCCACAGCGTCACCTGCAGTGCCCCCGCTGCAGCTGGGAGGTAGAGAGGAGGTGAGCTCGGCTCTGGGCACGGCAGCAGGCTCCAGCGTGGGGCAGCCCAGCTGATGCTGCCTTGGAGGACAGCGTAGAGTCACAGACTGGTGAGGGCTGGGAAAGACCTTCGAGCTGATAGGAGTCAAACCACTCTCTAGCTCTAACCAAGGCTGGTGCTAAACCGCGGCCCTCTTCCAGGGAAGAAGTTTCTTCTAGTGCCCAACCTAAGCCTCCCTTGGTGCAACGCGAGGCTGCTTCCTCTTGTCCTATCACTCCTTCCTTGGGAGAAGAGCCCAAGCCCCACCTGGCTCCAGCCTCCTTTCAGGGAGCTGTAGAGAGCTGGAAGGTCTCTCCTCAGCCTCCTTTTCTCCAGGCTAAACAAGCCCAGGTCCCTCAGCTGCTCCTCACAAGACCTGTTCTCCAGGATGTGGGGTGGCAGGAGCAGACTGGGATCTCGCCTTTGTTTTAGTCCTCCCCTCCTTCCTCCTCTTTAATTCCCTTGGCATCCTCGACCAGACAAGGAGCTGCTGTGCTCCTTGGCCACCATTTCTGGGGGAGGTGTGTGGAAAGGTATTTGGGAGAGGCAAGGTCTCAGAGCTTTGGGCCACCTCTGAATGGCATCTGATGAAGCTTTGGGAAGCTGTCTTGGGGCTCGCTGGCTGTGGCCCTCCAGTGCCTCAGGGCTGTCCTGGTGCCCCATGCCTGCAGCTCACCTGCAGCGTGCAGCAGCGAGGCGCTCAGCGCGATGGGGCTGCAGATAAGGGCGTGGGTTCTTCCTCCTGCAGGTGTGACACAGAGCAAACAGCAGCTCTGTGACCTGCCAGTGCCCCAAGGGCAAGGTCACAGCCCTGGCAAGGCAGACACTGGAGGGGGGGTGAGCTCGGGCGGTCCCAAGTGGGGGAACTGATGCCAGGTGGGAAGTTTGGTCCCTAGGGATGGAGAGGCAGAGGTAGGGAAGATGGGGGGTGTCAGGGCTGGGGACAGCCAGCTGGCAGCTGTCTCCAGGCACTGTAAGGTTCCTCTTGGCTCTTGCAGGCTGTGACTCAGGCTTTGGGCAGGCCACAGCACGGCACCTGGATGCCATGGGCTTTCGGGTGTTCGCCAGCGTGCTGGACCCGCAGGGCCCCGGCGCCCAGGAGCTGCGCAGGAGCTGCTCACCCAAGCTGACCCTGCTGCAGATGGACCTGACCAAGCCAGAGGACATCCAACGTGTCCTGCAGCACATCCAGGCCCACACCAACAGCACAGGTAGGAGCCCTTGGCACCCCACCAGGGTGCCCATGCGTTTTCCCCACAGGATGGTACGGGTTGGAAGGGTCCTTCGAAGATCCTCAAGTCCAAGCCCCCTGCCAGAGCAGGAGCACAGAATCCAGCCCAGGTGCCACAGGAACACATCCAGATGGGGCTTGAAAGTCTCCACAGGAGGAGACTCCACAACCTCTCTGGGCAGCCTGCTCCAGTGCTCCGTGACCCTCACAGTGAAGCAGTTCCTCCTCGTGTTGAGGTGAAACCTCCTGTGCTGTAGTTCCCAGGACCTCATCTGGCAGTGCCAAGCCTCCAGGTGTCCCCTTGCCACCCCTGTCTGCTGGGTCTGCTGCTGGGGTTTGTCCCAGGCAACCTGCGGGACCCCCACGAGCTGGGAGGCAGCTGCAGTCCCTGCGGCGGGGGGCAGGGGGCCGGGGGGGAGTGCGTGTTGTTGGGGGGGTAGGTCCCCCACTTGGGTCACTTCTTTGAGCCTGCCGCTCCCCACAGGGCTCTGGGGCCTGGTGAACAACGCTGGCTTCAACGACACCATCGCCGACGCCGAGCTCTCGCCGCTGGGCAAGTTCCGTGCCTGCATGGAGGTGAACTTCTTCGGCTCGCTGGAGCTCACCAAGGGGCTGCTGCCCCTGCTCCGCTCCGCCGGCGGCCGCATCGTCACCGTCAGCAGCCCCGCGGGTGAGCAGACCGCTCCCCCCCCCAAACCCACCCCCAGCCCCGCCCCGCAACAGCCAGCCCGGGGGTGGAGTGAGCATCCCCACGGCAGAGCACCGCTCCCCGACCTCCCTGGGGCACCTCTGGCCCCAGCTGGCTGCAGCAGCAGCTTGAAGGAATTCTGGGCAGGGAGGCTGGGGAGAGCCTGGCCCAGGCTGCCCAGGGAGGCTGTGGATGCTCCCTGCCTGGAGGTGTTCCAGGCCAGGCTGGATGAAGCCTTGAGCAGCCTGTGCTGGTGGGAGGGGTCCCTGCCCATGGCAGGGAGGATTGGAACTAGAGGATATTTAAGGTCCCTCCCAACCCATTCTATGAATCCCCAAGTCCCACCATCAACCTAAGACCACCATGGCCACCCTAAGCCCCTGCAGCGAGCAGGGGTGGAGGTGGATGCTCTGGGCTCTCTAGCTGGGGCTTCTGGCCGCAGAGCCTTGGCCCTGGGTCATCTGTGGCTCTTGCCCTTTGAGGTGGAGCTACAGCTCAGGCCCCTCCCTGCAGGTATTTAAGGCCAGGCTGGATGAGGCCCTGAGAACCCTGGGCTGGTGGGAGGTGTCCTGGCCAGTGCCAGGGGGTTGCAACTAAGATGATCTTTCAGGTCTCTCCCCCCCAACCATTCTGTGAGTCTATAACCTGTGAACCCTAGGACGAGCTGGGGGCATCGCTGAGCCCCACGCTGGGCACCCAGAAATGAGGAGCTGGGGGGCTGTGTGCTCCCTGAGGGCAGCCCAGCAGCACTCAGCATGGGCAAGCCCTGCTGCCACAGCAGGGCTGGCAAACCAGCTTCCTCGCCTCACCCTCCTTGTTTGATCCAACCCCCACTAAACCCTGGAAGTCGAAGCAAATTCCAGCTGCTTTCTCAGCAAAATAAAAGCCTGGAGCAGGGGCTGGGAGCACAGCCTTGTGTGACACCACCCCCACCCCCACCCTGCTCCTGGCCATGGGGGCAGCTGCCTCAGAGCTGGTTGTCTCTCCTGCCCAAGGCGACCTTCCCTTCCCCTGCCTGGCAGCCTACGGGGCCTCGAAGGCAGCCCTCAGCCTGCTCATGGACACCTTCCGCAGCGAGCTCCAGCCCTGGGGGGTCAAAGTCAGCCTCATCCTGCCTGGCTACTACAAAACAGGTAAGAGAGAGCAGGGCTGCCTCCTTGCCTCCAAGGGGCAGGGAGCCTGGGGAGGCTGGAGATGGGGCAATGGCAGAGGTGCCGGGGCAGCCCCAGGCACCTTCCTTGGCACAGTGGCCGTCGTGGGGCCTTGGGGCTCTGGGTTTGTGGGGAGCAGGATCAAGCCCTGCCACAGCCTCTGCCACCAGGGCTGGCTCAAAGCAGCTGAACTGTGTTTATGGTAGCACCATCCCCACTGTAGTAGAACCAAAGAATCATTGAGGGTGGAGAAGACCCTACCCATGAAACCCACCACCACGCAGTCTAGTGCTGAACCATGTCCCTCAGCACCATGAGGCAGGGCCTGAGACCTCTGCTCTGGTCCTGGCTTCCCCAAAGCCACCATAGGTAGCCCCACCCCACCCTGCCAGGCCTTCAACAGCAGGCTCCCGGGAGGCGGGTGGGGTGGGAGCGGGAGGGAGGCTGGGAGCCACACAGCTCACGGCGGGGCGGGGCCGGGCTGCATCCTTGCAGGGACGACTTGCGACCCTGCCTTCTGGAACCTGCAGAAGCAGCGGCTGGTGGCCAGCCTGCCCCAAGAGCTGCTGCAGGCCTACGGCGAGGACTACGTGGAGGAGATCAACCGGCAGTTCCTGCAGTTCATGAAGGTGGCGGTGGAGGACCTGAGCGCGGTGGTGAACAGCATCACGGACGGGCTGCTGGCTGCCAACCCCGCCGTGCGCTACTACCCGGGGCAGGGCCTCGGGCTGATGTATTTCATCCACCGCTACCTGCCCTACTTCGTCCGAGACTTGTTCCTCAAGGGCTTCTTCATCAACCCCAAGCTGCCCCGGGCGCTGCGGCAGGAGCACCACAGCCAGGCCAAGGCGGGCTGACCGCGGCCAGCCCGGGGGGTGCGGGGCCGGCGCCAGCCTCTCCCTGCCAGCGCCGGGTCCCGGCCGTGCGCCCGGCTGCCGGCGGCGCCCCGCGGCCGGAGGAGCAGGGCTGGAGGGGACAGCAGCCGCCTGGCTCCCCCGCCCCGGGCAGATCTCTTTTCTATCGACGTTTTCTACAGACCCTGTTTTTGTACTTTTTCTACCCGCACGGCCCGCAGGGGGCCCGGCCCTGCCCCGCTCGGAGGCTCCGCAGCACGGGCTGGGATGCACCTGGGGTGGTTCTCGGCTCCCCGACACCTTCCTCCCGGCTGCTCTCGGAGCTGCCTTTGTCTCCCACACCCCCTTGGGCTGGGTCAGGCCCAGGCGGGCAGCGCCGTGCCGGCCCCTGCCCTCCGTGCCACACTCCACGTGCTCCTGGCGAGCGCAGGGGCCGCGGCCAGGCCGCCGGTGCCGCGCAGCTCTTCCCCAGATGAACTTCGTGATTGTCACTTTTTTTCAATAAATCTCCTCTTGATACGGTGCCAGGCTCTGGCCAGCTCCTTCCACACCACTGCCAAGCTTGCTGCGGGGTGCCCCTTGCTGCTGGGCAGAGCTGAGCTGGGCCGTGGCTGGCAGGAGGGCAGGAGGGACACGGAAGAGGCTGAGCCTGCCAGGACGGGCTTGGAGCTGCTCCCTGCTGCTCCTCACCAAACCCCAGGGGCTTTACTTTCGTGGAACTGTTTGGGTTGGAAAAGCCCTCTGAGCTCATCCAGTCTGACCAGCAACCCACCCCCCCCGGCCACCAAGTGCCACAGCCACAGGCTTCTTGAAGCCCAGGCATGGGGACTCCACCACCTCCCTGGGCAGCCTCTGCCAGGCCCTCACCACTCCTGCAGCAAAGGCATTTTTCCTCATCTCCAACCTAAGCCTCCCCTGGCACCCTTTCAGGCCCTTTCCTCTCATGGTGTGACCTACCCAGGGTGAGCAGTATCACAGGCCCAGAGGCAGAAGCCCCTCCTGGGACCGCGGCTGCCCCAGGAAGGAGGCAGAGCCCAGGGCAGGAGCCAGATATTTATTAGTGTGGAGAAGAGGGAACACAGGGGGCACAAACACTGCAGAGGTGACCACAGCACAAGCTGGGACAGAGCCACTCTACATCAAGCCCTCCCAGCAGCAAGCACTGAGCAGGTGTTTCCCACCAGGGAGGCTTCTCCTGTGCTGGGCAGGACCTGGAGCAGCACGGAGCAGGGCTGGCATGCCATGCCCAGGGCTTGGCTCCCACCCTTTATCCACAGACAGGCAGAGCCTGAAGAGGGTGTGGGACACCTGTGCCAACAGCTGCACTCATCAGGGTGACCAAATGAAGCCAGACCCCAGGGTCAGCTGTGGCCATACAGTTCCTTGGCAGCACCAGCCTGGGGCTCCTGCTCAGGGGAGATGGTGCCAGCCTTGGGGTGGTGCAGGGGTCCAGCAGCAGCCAGAGAGCCCCAAGTCTTCCATGATTGTTACAGTAAACTCCAAGCTGTAGGTCCTTCAGGGAGGGGAAGGAGCTTGGCCAGCTTCTGGAAGCCTTTCAAGCTGCAGAGCAGGAGGGAACACCAGGAGAGCTGCTCCTGAGGTCAGAGCAAGGCTGCGGTAGGAGAGAGGCTGCTGCAGCAGGGAGGAAAGTGCTCCACTGGCGCTCAGGCTCTGCCCATGGGCTCTATCCCTGCCCCAGCCAGGGCTGCTCAGCTCTGCCAGGTCAGGGCTAGCTCCAGGGGAGGGCACAGGAATTGCACAGCAGCACGGCCAAACCACCCTCTGGCTAGAAGGCAGAGCGAGCCCCCAGCCATGGCAGGCCTGAAGCGCTCCTCGGCAGCGCTGGGAACCCCTGGGAGGCAGCAACACCCCTGCTGGTGCTTGCTCTAGCAGCACAAGCACAAAGAGATGAGGACAGCAACACAGGGACTACGGGAGAGAGGACAGGAGGTGGCCCTGCTGCCACACAGGAGCCACTGCTCCCTCCGGGCCCCCGCACAGCACACACAACTTCAGCTCGGCAATAACTTAACTGTACAGGTCCCTCAGCCCAGCCAGGGACGAGCCTGGAGTCGGGGCAAGGGGGAAGTCAGGGAGCTGAGAAGGGTTCCCCTGGGCTCCAGCCAGGGTGGGGTGGGAGCCGAGAGAGGGGTCAGAAGATGGGGATGTAGTTGTCGATCTTGGCGCGGTGGCGCTGGGCGATGCACTCGGCGATCCAGACGATGTTGCGGCACTCCTGCTCCTTCAGCTTCACGAAGGCGTAGAAGACTCCAAAGTGGAACTGGTTGAGGAAGGCCAGCTTGTTCAGCTTCACCTGGCATGGAGAAGCCCAGAACAGGACATGCCATCACTTGCCCACCGCAGCTGGGAGGTCAAGGGCTGGGCAAGGCGAGCCTTAGAGCGGCTCGGGAGGTGCCTGTGCCCTCCCCAGCGGGCCGCAGGCTCAGCGCAGGGGGATGTCCGCTGCAGATCCCCAGGGGCTGGGGGCAGCCCTAAGCTACAGCACAGGGCTCAGGGTGGGCTCTGCCAGTGAGGAGGGGGCAATACTTACACCTTTCCCCCATCATTACGCTCTGGTTTTGCTGTGGATGGAGCAAATGTCCACCAGCAGCCCCAGGCTGGCCTCCCACCCTGCTCTCCTCTTGTCTGGGTGAGCAGATGGAGCCATGGACACCACTCCCTCCTTGGGAATAGCCTGACCCCCTCCTTTTCCTTCCCCCCAAAGTCTGCTCAGCCACAGCACTGCAGACAGGGCTCACCACCAGCTGGCTTCTACCCTGGGCTTTGTAAGTGGCAGAGGCAGAACACTCCAGAAAGCGCCTTGGGGCTCGCTCACCTCGTGCTCGAAGAACCTGTCCTCAAGGGTCTTGTCCCCAGGGTTGCTGCCAGCCCCTTCAAAGAGCAGCTTGTACTCCTGCAAGAGGACATTAGGAGAGGATCCACCCAAAGCCCTCCAAGCTCAGCAGCATTTGGGGGCTGTGTGTGTGTCAAGCAGACACCCCAGCCACCAGGGCAGGTCAGCAGAGGACATGGAGAAGGCTGAAGGCAATCCCCAGAGGCAGAGAACATCTCTATCCCATCTGTGAGCTCACCCAGGCAGAGATCTCATCCCTTCCCAAAGCTGTAGGAAGGGATGCTCCAGGGACAGACCCCTCCATGTACAGAGGAGAGCGCTGGGGCAGGGGGACACTGAGCTCTGACTCCAGACAGGGCCCCAGCCATGCACAAGGACACCAGGCCCATCCCAGGGTGTCCCCCAAAGTCAGTGCTTCCCTGGGACTGAACCAGAGCTCAGAGCCACCAGAGGAGCAGCTACCCCAGCTAGCC
Organism: Colaptes auratus; assembly: GCA_015227895.2. NCBI lineage: Eukaryota > Metazoa > Chordata > Aves > Piciformes > Picidae > Colaptes > Colaptes auratus. The sequence continues at coordinate 23,138,482 of CM026891.1, forward strand.
CCAGAGGGACCCTCACTGCTGGCACACAAGGGTCTGGTGGGGAGGGCACTCCCTACCCCCTGGGATGGGGCACAGAGGACACACCTGGACTGCCTGTCACCGCTGCAGTGACAAACCAAACTGCCCCCTGGCCAAGCAGCAGCAGGCAAGGCACCACCCTCCCCAGGCCCCACCACAGCCCCAGGAAGCTCTGACCCAGAGCAGATCCCCACAGACCCAAAGCACTCACAGGGTAGTAGTCAGCAACGTTTTTGACTTGTTCATAGTCATCTGCCCTGGCCAGCTGGGCCAGGCCCTCAGGGTAGAGCTTGCCACAGTGTGGGAAGAGCTTGGCTCTGTCCTCCTTGGACAGCTCGGTGCCGAAGGAGTTGATGGTGATGATGAAGGCCCTCCGGTCAGCTTCAAACTGCAGGAGGAGAGAGAGAGAGAGAGTCAGCTGGGGCTGCAGCATGGCTGCCAGCCTCCAGCCCTGCTCTCAGGGCCACACCAGAAGGCAGCAATGAAGGAGCTGCCCTGGGACACACTGAGCTGTGTGGTGCTCTGCCAGGGCAGGCCACACCAGCAGGCTCCCAGTGCGGCCAGCGGCCGATGCCTGAGGAGCGGTGGGGTGAGGGAAGCCCCAGGACAACAGGCAGGAGCCAAAGCACTCAGCAGAGCCCTGCCCAGGGCAAGCAGTTTCTCTCAGCCCTGAGCACTGCAGCAGGCCTTGGCCTGGAGACAGGCCATGTGCTGAACAGCTCTGCTGCTTCCCCTGCTCCTGAGCCGTGAGGGAGAACAAAGATGTTGCCATGAAGGCAATAGAAGTCTCAGCACCTGGTAAGATTTGGACTACTGTGTCCACCTCTGGAGCCCTCAGCACTGACTGGGACCTGTTGGAGCAGGGCCAGAGGAGGCCACAGCAGTGCTGGCAGCCCTCTGCTGTGAGGCCAGGATGAGAGAGTTGGGCTTAGGTGGCCTGGAGAAGGCTCCAGGGAGACCTTGTGGTGGCCTTGCAGTGCTGGAAGGGACTCTCAGAAAGCTGGGGACAGAGTCTGGAGCAGGGCCTGTTGTGCCAGGCCAAGGGGGGATGGTTTGAACTGCAAGAGGGAGATGGAGAGTGGAGAGAAGGAGAAATGTTGGAGCCTGAGGGTGGGGAGAGGCTGGCCCAGGCTGCCCAGAGGGGTGGGAGCTGCCCCATGGCTGGAACCATGGCAGGAGAGGTTGGCTGGGGCTGTGAGCAACCTGCAGCTGTCCCTGCTGAGTGCTGCAGGGTTGGACTGGATGACCCTGCAAGTTCCCTTCCCACCCAAACCAGTCTGGGGTTCTATGGAGATCAGGAGTGGGGACCCCAACCTGCCCAGCATCAGGTGCAGGCAGTGTGCTCCTGCACAGTGGCAAGCAGAAGGTGCATGGGGGACATGCTGAGGAGCATCTGGAGCCCCTCTCCTGCTGGCAGGCACCCTGGGCCTGGGCACAGAGCAGCACCAGCCCAGTGCTGCCCAGCCAGGGACATGTCCAGACCTACCTCCAGGATCGGGCACATGGCATCGGCCGTGGTACCTCCCAGCACCTTGCAGAACTTGTAGAAGGACTCCAGGTAAGCCTGGAAGAGAGAGGGCAGGTGAGCACTCTTCTACATAGCTTCACCTCCTGCCCCACAGGGCCACAGAGCAGAGGACAGCCAGCAAGGCTGGGATGCCCCTAGATGCTTGTGAAGAGAGCTCGGGCGCTCTCACCCCGGGCGAACCCGGACGCCAAGCCCACACGAGGGACACTGCTTCCCCAGGAGCTGGAGACACCGAGGGTTGTGGTTGGGCTTTGCTCAAGCAACTGCATGAGCTTCCTGCAGGCAAGGCAGGCAGACAGGCAGGCAGGGGAAGGGCTGTTTTGCTCCTTTTGAGTCGCCTGACTCCCAAGCAGTCAGTGAAGCCTCACGTGGTTTCCTGCTCCCATCCTGGCCTCCAGGCCCATGCCAAGCCACACAAGGCCCCTGCTCGGCGAGGAGAGCTGTGTAAGCAGTCAGGAGATGAGACAGGACAGCTGTGAAGCAAACCAGCCCTGCTCTGCAACTCCCTTCTCAGCACTGCAGCCTCTTGCTCTCCATCCCAAGCCGGAGCGCTGCAGCCACGGCGCCTGCAGGAAATGTAAACCCTTCCTGGAGATGGAGCAGAGCCCAGCTGGAGGTGACTGCATCTCCCAGGGGCAGCCCAGGATGGCTAAGCTCAGCAAAAAAAACCCAACAGACACACACAAAAACTTCTCAGAAGAAGTCATCATGTGATAAAACACCTCCCTGGACAGAGCTGCAGCCAGAGTCACTCAGAGGGGATGGGAAAGAAACGGTGCTGAGACACCAGGGCTGGTGGTGAGGCTGAGAGGGAAGCTGGCGGAGGGCAGATTGAGAATGCAGATGAGGAAGAAATTCTTTAGGCTGAGGGTGAGGAGGCACTGGAACAGGTTGCTCAGGAAGGCTGTGGCTGTCCCCTCCCTGGAGGTGTTCCAGGCCAGGCTGGATGAGGCCTTTGAGCAACCTGGGCTGGTGGGAGGGGTCCCTGCCCATGGCAGGGGGCTGGAGCTGGATGAGCTTCAAAGGCCCCTTCCAACCCAAACCATTCTGGGAATCACAAATCTCTGCTGTGTCACAGCAGCTCCCAGGCTGACAGTGGAGCAAAACTGCAGGTGTTGGCCACCCTCTGCTCTGGGAAAGCACCTGGATGCCTGTGCTCTGTGTTTGTCATCACACAGGGCAAGAGGACACTGCTGAGCATCACAGGAGACACCGTCCCCAGCTTCTGCTACCGCTCCAGTGCAGGAGAGCACAAAGCATCAGCCTGTGGAGTTATCCCAGGAACAAGGACAGACAAAGGACCTTACCCCCTGTCTCTCTTGTACTGGGGAGCCCAGAGCTGGACACAGTCTTCCAGATGTGGCTTCACTTGGGCAGAGTAAAGGGGAGGAGAACCCTCCTCAGCCTGCCAGCCACACTCTAATGCCCCCCAGACCACCACTGGCTCCTCAGCCACGGGGGCACATTGCTGGCTCATGGCCAGTTTGGAGAAGGGAAAACAGAATGCAGGCCTCAAAAAGGAGATGAGATGGCAGCAGGGACCCAGGGAGATGCCTCTCGCCCCCAAACTCTTAGCCCTGCACTCACTCTGCTCTCTGCCTTCCCCCATCTGCCTCCCTTCAGCACAGAGCTCTGCACCAGCCCTGCCTCCCCCCAGCCCAGTGCACGTCAGAGGCTGCAGGCAGGGTGGGAAGGCCAAGAGGCAGCTCAGCTCCTTCTCCCCTGCTGCTGCTGCCTCCCCTTCACGCCTGACCTGCTCTCTGGCTCTCCAAAGAGGCCATGGAAGGTTTCCTTGGGAAGCAGAGGTCACACTGACTGCGGGCTGGCTGTGACCGGCCAGAACAACGTCGGCAGATGCAATCTTGCATCCCACCTTTAATCCAGAGAGCAGAGATGGAGTGATAGCCACAGCCTGCACATAAACATCTGCTCTGATGCAGCCAGCTAGAACCAGATGAGGCCTGCAAAGGAGACAGCAGGACCAGGACAAGGAGATCCTTAGCCTCTCCTCATCCCTGTGCCAATCACCTCCTCTACCTGCAGGATTCCTCCATCTCGGTTGAAGCTTTCACACCACTCTACCCAGAGCACCTAACCACCACCACAGGAGGCTTGGGCAGGCTCTTCTGAAGCTCTCCTGAAAGAGCTCAGGGCAGAGGGCCATGCCTGTGTAAGTCCTTCAATCAAGTTTAAGATCCAGCCACTTCAGCCCTCTGCATGTTGCCTGCAAGCCTAAACTCACGTGGGTTAAGGAGCAGCCTTCTCCTGCCTGCCTGGGGCCTGAGGAAATCTATTCAAAGTAGTAACTGCTGCAAAACCTCTTGGACACACTCCTGAGAGCCTGGCAGCTCCAAAGAGGCCCTTGCTCTGCCTAGCTCTGGTGCCCTGACCCTGCAGAGCTGGGCCCCTGGGGCTGCCAGGCCCCTCCAAGAACCCCTCTTTCCTTTCCAATGGATGCTACTTGTTCTTGGTCACATTTGCTCTGTCACCACTACAGGGAAGGGAGAAAGAAAGAAAAACCTTAAGTCTCCTCCAAGAGGAAAACAGCCTCTTGTCTGTGGCTGAGGAAAGCCAGTCTGGGCTGGAGCTCCAGACCTAAGCCAGAGCTGTAGCCACCCTAGGGACAAGCAGGGACCTTCAGAGCTTTCTTCCCTCCCCAGAAAGGTCTCACCTTGTACAGTGTGTTTCGAATGATTTCAATGTTCATTTCATCCAGGTCCTGCTCAGAGATGCAGTCTTGGAAGAAAGCAGCTGAAACAGAGCCACAGACAGAGTTAGCATTGTCCTCACCAGACCCAGGGCCAGCACTTTCCAGAGCCCTCAACAATACCAGGCAGAGGCATGCTCTGCGCCGAGCTTTTGCCTCCTGGGCCAGGCCCTTTTATCTTCAGCAGCCACCAAATTGCCATGACTCAAAACCTCAGGCTCCACCGTGGCTCCCCAGGGCCACAATCTTTTTTGGGGGCTCTCACACGAAAAACATCCTTCTTCACCAGCCTTGTTCTCAGCAGAAACCCTCAGCTCTAGCCCCCAAGCACCAGTGCCAGAGCAGCCTTCTTTCAGAAGCAGCGAAACCCAAACTGTTCCCAGATGCAGGCATTCCGAGGTGGCAGCTTCTGAACTGCTGCTGCAGCGAGGCAGCACAGCTGAAGCATCTGCAGGACAGCAGCCACCAGGTCCTGAGGGAGATGGTGCCTCTCCCTCCTCCTCCTCTTCCATCATCTCAGTTGGATTAAAGGTAGCTCTGAGGACGCCAGAGCCCCCACAACCCCTGCGTATTCGAGTGGGGTCAGGAGCTGCTTTCCCTGCTCAGGTCCACCAGCCCCATTCCTGCATCTCCCAAGGCTCTTCGTTTCTGCAGATGGAGGTGAGCAGCGGGAGGCAGGACACAGCAGTGGCCTTTGGCAGGATGCTCACCAGATGCCAGAGCATTTTTGGGAGGGGGAGTCGAGAAGTTGTTGCTACCCCAAGAACAGATTTCAGACTCGACCCGGGGTGCTGCAAGCTGAGGACAAAGGCAGCTCTTGGAGGGCTGCTGGCACAACTGCAGCACAGGAAAACCCACCCATGGAGGGCACTTTCATGCCTCCTTCAACGCTCCCTCAGCAAGCAGCTTGGCTGAATTTGCTGCATGGAGAAATGTGATCTCCCTGGGCTCACCCAGCCCGGCCGCAGCCAGCGGATGCCACTCTCGCACCCAGGCCTGCGCTCGGAGGGAGCCCCGCAGCAGGCAGGAGCAGGCTCACACCGTGGGTGTTGCACCACTCGTGCAGCTGCAGCTCCCTGCCACGGCCAGCAGCCCTGCTGCACCTCTGGAGAGCCCTGAGCAGGGCTCAGTCCCTGCAGAAGCTTCCTTATGAGATGCCACGTGGCTGGAGGAGCCGCCTGGCAAGGAGGAGAGTGCCAGGGCTGGTTTGGAGTGCAGGGCTCCTTGGGCTGGCCTGGATAGCTGAGCAGTGGCTACTTCAGAGTAGCAGAGGAATGAGACCAGAGCTATTTCAGTTGCTGGCCTTCCAGGGTCCCAAATTAGGCTAGCAGCAAGCCTTCCTCTGCCCTGCTAACCTAGGAAGGGCCATCTGGGGTTAGGCATTCCTACCAAGCCACGTAGCTACCCCCCAGCACTTGGAGGAGGTAGAGCTGCTGTTCCTCTGCGTGTGGTCACTGGAAAGAGTGCAAGTTAAACAACTGGAGCCCACATGCCTGCTTGTTTAGGCAACACAGCTACTCCCCATGTCCTGCTGCTGCAGAAATGCCACACTAGATGGGACACGAGCCTGGAGGGCACGGCGAGGGCAAAGGTCTGGAGGGGAAGGCAGCCTCGGCAGCGCAGGAGGCGGCAGCAGGGGCTTTGTGGACGTGAAGACAAAGAGCCTCTACTGCCAGCCAGGCTCTCCAGAACCACCTCACCAGTCTGAAGGGGGCATGGGCACTCCTTTAAGCTTTAAGGTCTTGGAGTTATCAGCTTTGAAATACTCTGTTCTGTCTTATTCTTGAAGTGGGAAGGTTTCGGCTTACTCCTCCCACTCACCATCCTTACAGCAGGCCTCACGCAGCTGCACACAGAGCTTTGCTTCTCCTACTGGAGCAGCCCTGAGGAGAGAGACTTGGGGGTGCTGGGGGAGGAGAAGCTCCCCAGGAGCTCTCAGGGTGCACTTGCAGCCTGGAAAGCCAATCAGAGCCTGGGCTGCAGCAGGAGAAGTGTGGCCAGCAGGGCAAGGGAGGGGATTCTCCCCCTCTGCTCAGCCCTGCTGAGACCCCACCTGCAGTACTGCCTCCAGCTCTGCAGCCCCTGTTACAAGAGGGATCTGGAGGGGCTGGAAGGTGTCCAGAGCAGGGCCACGAGGATGAGCAGAGGGCTGGAGCACCTCTGCTGTGAGGACAGACTGAAGGAGTTGGGGCTGTTCAGTCTGGAGAGGAGAAGGCTCCGAGGTGACCTCATTGTGGCCTTCCAGTATCTGAAGGGGGCTACAGGAAGGCTGAGGAGGGACTGCTCAGGATCTCAGGCAGTGATAGGACTAGGGGGAATGGAATGAAGCTGGAGGTGGGGAGATTCAGGCTGGAGGTGAGGAGGAAGTTCTTCCCCATGAGAGTGGTGAAGCCCTGGAATGGGTTGTGCAGGGAGGTGGTTGAGGCCCTGTCCCTGGAGGGGTTTAAGCCCAGGCTGGATGAGGCTCTGGGCAGCCTGCTCTAGTGTGGGGTGTCCCTGCCCATGGCAGGGGGGTTGGAACTGGCTGATCCTTGTGGTCCCTTCCAACCCTGACTGATACTATGATACTGCACTGCTGTCCCACCTTGTGGCCCAGACCTGCCCAGGCTGGATCCACGATGGTCTCAGGCTGACTCTATGAGGCTCAGCAAGGCCAAGTGTCAGGTCCTGCTCTTGGGTCACAACAATCTCCTGAATGCTCCAGGCCTGGGGCAGAGTGGCTGGAAAGTGCCCAGCAGAGAAAGCCCTGGGGGTGCTGGGGGGCAGCAGCTGGAGCTGAGCCCAGGGGGTGCCCAGGTGGGCAGAAGGCCACCAGCAGCCTGGCCTGGAGCAGCACTGGGGTGGGCAGCAGGAGCAAGGCAGGGATTGTCCCTCTGTACTAGATAATGGTGAGGCCACAGCTTGAATCCTGGGTTCAGTTTTGGGCTCTTCACTCCCAGAAGGACCCTGAGGAGCTGGAGCAGGTCCAGAGAAGAGGAACAAAGCTGGGGAAGGGTCTGGGGGAGAGGGCTGGGGAGGGACAGCTGAGGGAGCTGGGGGTGTTCAGCCTTGAGAAGAGGAGGCTGAGGGAGACCTCCTTGATCTCTGCAGCTCCCTGAGAGCCAGGTGGGGCCTGGGCTCTGCTCCCAGGGAACAAGGGACAGGATGAGAGGAAACAACAGCCTGAAGCTGCCCTGAAGGGGAGGTTTAGGTTGGACATCAGAAGAAACTTCTTCCCTGAGAGGCTTCTCAAACACTGGAAGAGGCTGCCCATGGAGATGGCTGAATCTCCATCCCTGGAGGTGTTTAAAAGCCTCAGAGATGTGGTGCTGAGGGCAGTGGTTTAGCACCAGGCCTGGCAGAGCTAGAGAATGGTTGGGCTCAAGGATCTGCAAGGTCTTTTCTAACCATAGCAATTCTGGTTCTTGAGACACCTCTTGCCTCCTTTGCTGGGCTCCACCTGGCCAGTCTTTCTCCCCTGACAAGTACTTCCCTTGCCCCATCATTACACACAGCATTTGCAAAAGCTCACCCAGCTCCAACCCCAACTGTACCTACCCAAGCTGACAGCTGACTTAGAGAGCTTTGTTCTGTGCAGCAAGCCCAGCAGAGTGATTAATCCCTGACTCAGGTCTACCTCATCACAGCTTTGCCCACAGAGGCTAACCCAGCAAAGTTTCCTGTGACTACCTCTCCTGCCACCACAAAGAAGAAATTTCCACCCTCTCTCCAGAACCACTTCCTACACCTCCTGTGTCTGAGCAGCTGCCATGGGGCACTTGGGAAGCCCTGAGACTGCTCCACAAAGAGCTCCAAAAGGCTTTGGGGCATTTCTTTTTCTCCTGGCTCTTGGGGTTACTGTATTCAGCACACAAAGAATACTCCTAGCTCAGGAGGGACTTCCATCAGTCTCAGAGCACACCTGGGCATGTGCAGATCTCTCTAACTACCCACAAGAAACTGCCCAGTGGATCAGCTACAAGGGCTGGGAATGAAGTGTCTCATCCCAGCACAGGATTCAACAGCTCTTCAGCAGAGAAGCCACCTGCCCTGTGCCTCATGACAGCAATCACACTGCCTAAGACCTCTCAAACTTTCTCCTTCCTCCTTAATTTCAGGTGAGGAGTCCCAAGGAGAGCTGAGCAATGGACAGGTCTGGCAGAGCAGATCCAACTCCAGCTGCCCTGCCACAACAGCTCACACAAACCAAACTCCTCACAGGCTCAAAGGATGGTAGGGGTTGGAGAGCTCCCAGTGCCAGCCCCTGCCAGAGCAGGAGCACAGACCCCAGCCCAGGGGGCACAGGAACACATCCAGGCAGGGCTGGGAAGGCTCCAGAGCAGGAGACTCCACAACCTCTCTGGGCAGCTTGCTCCAGGCCTCTGGGAGCCTCCCCAGCCAACAAGTTCTTCCTCCTGCTGAGCTGCAACCTCCTGGGCTGCACTTTCCAGCCCTTGCCTCTTGTGCTCCCCCAGGGCACAGGGAGCAGAGCCTGGCCCTGGCCCTCCCTTCCTGCCCCCCAGCCCTCAGCTCTTGAGAGACATTGAGCAGATCCCTCTCAGCCTTCTCCCCTGCACACTGCACACCCCCAGGGCTCTCAGCCTCTCCTGCCCAGGCAGTGTTGCAGTCCCTTCAGCAGCCTTGGAGCCCTCCCTTGGCCTCTCCCCAGCAGATCCCTGTCCCTCCTGAGCTGGGGAGCCCAGAGCTGGAGGCAGTACTCCAGGTGTGGCCTCCCCAGGGCAGAGCAGAGGGGGAGGAGAAGCTCCCTCCATCTACTGGACTCCTTTCTTAATGCACCCCAGGATCCTGTTGGCCTTCTTGGCCCCCAGGGCACATTGCTGTCCCATGGATCACTTGTTGTCCACCAAGGTCCTCAACAGTCTGCATGCAGCTTTGGACATTTGTTGAAGGGTACAGAGGAGAAAAATGGCCCAGGACAGCCACCACAGGCACTGCCCATCACCATTGTGTGCTGGACCACAACACAGCATCACAGAATGATGCAGGCTGGAAGGGAGCTCCAGAGCTCATCCAGGCCAACCCCCTGCCCCCAGCAGGGACATCCCCAGCTGGAGCAGGCTGCCCAGGGCCCTCTCCAGCCTCACCTGGAATATCTCCAGGGCTGGGGCCTCAACCACCTCCCTGGGCAGCCTGTTCCAGTGCTCCAGCAGCCTCATGGTGCAGAACTTGTTCCTCACATCCAATCTCAATCTGCTCTGCTCTAGTTTGAAGCCATTGCCCCTGGTCCTGCAGGCCTTTGCAAACAGTCTCTCTCCATCCTTCTTGCAGCCCCCTTCAGGTCCTGGCAGGTTGCTATTAGGTCTCCCTAGAGCCTTCTCCAGGCTGCACCGCCCCAGCTCCCTCAGCCTGGCCTCACAGCAGAGCTGCTCCAAGCCCCTGAGCATTCTCCTGGCCTCCTCTGGAGCCTCTCCATCAGCTCCAGGTCCTCCCTGTGCTGAGGCTCCAGAGCAGGCTTAGCTGGACCTAGTTATCCTCCAAGAGAGAAGGGAGGTGAGAGGTACTTGGAGAGGCTCTGCTCACCCAGGGGGGTGTCCACCAGGATGGCATTGTAGAGCTCCGCCGGCGTCTGCGCGATGTTCACAGCCTCCATCTGCTCGAAGCTGCCCAGGGGATGGCACTTGGGCACCAGCTCAGAGATGGACCTCTGGTGCAGGGTGCCAGTGATGAGCAGGATGACATTGTCAATCATGTAGCTGTACCTGCAGGGAGGCAAGGGGAGGCCTTGTCAAGCTCAGCCATGCACACCCCAGCGCGTGGCACCGGCCGGCACACAGCTGCAGTCCGGCAACACAGAACGGTCCAGGCTGGAGGGGACCCCACAGCTCATCCAGCCCAACCCCCTGCCCCCAGCAGGGACATCCCCAGCTGGAGCAGGCTGCCCAGGGCCCTGTCCAGCCTCACCTAGAGCATCTCCAGGGATAGGGACTCAACCACCTCCCTGGGCAGCCTGTTCCAGTGTTCCACCACCCTCATGGTGCAGAACTTGTTCCTCACATCCAATCTCAATCTGCTCTGCTTCAGCCTGAAGCCATTGCCCCTGGGCCTGTCCCTGCAGGCCTTGGGGAGCAGTCCCTCTGCAGCCTTCTTTTAGCCCCCTTCAGGCTGGCAGGTTGCTATTAGGTCTCCCTAGAGCCTTCTCCAGGCTGCACCCCCCCAGCTCCCTCACAGCAGAGCTGCTCCAAGCCCCTGAGCATTCTCCTGGCCTCCTCTGGAGCCTCTCCATCAGCTCCAGGTCCTCCCTGTGCTGAGGCTCCAGAGCTGCACCCAGCCCTGCAGGGGAGGTCTCAGCAGAGCAGAGGCAGAATCACCTCTGTGGCTCTGCTGGCAGTGCTGCTTTGGATGCAGCCCAGGCTGGGATTTGCCTTCTGTGCTGCAGCCTCACCCTGCCTGCTCCTGGCCAGCTTCTCCCCACCAGCACCCCCAAGGCCTTCTCCTCAGGGCTGCTTTCCATCCCCTCCTCCCCCAGCCTGCACTGACAGTGAGGATAGTTCTGGCCCAGGTGCAGAGCCCTGCCCTTGCTCTTGCTGAACCTCATGAGGGCCACCTGGGCACCGCCTCTGCAGCCTGCCCAGGTCCCTCTGGATGACCTCCATCCCACCCTCAGGAAGAGGCACCCTGCCCATGAAGGGCCAGCAAGGCCCCTCCTTAACACCTCCTGTTCATGCCACCTAGGAGAAGGCAGTGAGGCACAGGCCCAGCCTGTGACTTACACTGCAGCTGACCCACAGCACCTGGCCATCTCCTACCTACCAGCAAATCCTGGAAGGGACTTTTGCAGGTCTCAGGCCCAGTGTCCCAGCTCCAGCTGCTCAGGCCTTTGTCCAGCTGCACTCTGAGGCTTTGCAAGGATGTCCCAGCCTCCCTGCAGCCCTGCCTCAGCATCTGACTACACTCACAATGACAAGGCTTCTCCCAACAGCTAATCAGAAGTCTCTCATGGCCACTTGTCCACTGTTTCTCATCCTAACCTCACACACCTCCAAGAGCAGCCTGGTTCCAGCTCCTCCCTTTCCTCCCAGAAGGCAGCTGGGAGCATTTGTCCTTGCAGCATTCCCACTGCTCTCTCTAAACCACCATGCCCTGAGGGGATCACAGGATGGTCTGGGTTGGAAGAGATCTTAAAGATCCCTAAGTTCCAAACCCCTGCCATGGGCAGGGACACCTCCTTCCAGCCCAGGCTGCTCAAGAACCCATCCAGCCTGGCCCTGGGCAACCTGGTGCAGTGCCTCACCACCCTCAACCACGTGCAGAAGTCTCCACAGCAGGACACCAGCGAGGGCTGGTGTCAGCCTGACTCAGGCTCAGCTTCAGTGCCAGCTCCACCTTGGCAAGACTGTGCAGAAAGGGTCCTGCAGCCCCACTGGCCTTCCAAAAACACAGCCTTCAGCCACACCTCAGGGAGCTACACACTCAAGGTTTGCCACCCTTCCACCAGCAGAAGCTCCAAACTGCTTTGGCTTTGCCCTTGCCCTGCTGTCCAGAGCAGGCTGAATGAGCTCAGCCTTTGGCACTGCAGTGGCACAACAGTGCTCACCACAAGTGCCACCAGCCCAAGCCCACCGTGGTCCTCCTCTCCAGGATGCCCACCTGCCAGTGCCACTGAGGAGCCCAGAGCTGGGCACAGCACCCAAGGTGAGGCACCCACCACTGGGAAGCAGAGGGGAAAGTTCACCTTCCAGCTCTCCCAGACCTGAAGACTGGGAATGCAAGAGAGGCTGGTGGCCTCCTCCATGGAGGAGGTCCAAGCAAGAGTTGTTTGCCCAGGGAGGTGGTGGAAGCCTCCTCCTACTGGCTGGAGGTGTCTGCAGCCAGGCTGGAGGTGGCTGTGAGCAACCTGCCCTGGTGTGGGTGTCCCTGCCCATGGCAGGGGGGTTGGAGCTGGCTGAGCCTTGAGCTCCCTTGCAGTCCTGACAATTCCATGGGACCAAGGGATCCTGGAAACACAAGGAACAGAGGAGGAGCATCCCCAGGAAGAGCAGACACAATGCTCACCACCAGCTGAGCCACAAACCAACCAAGCTGACAGCCTGGAAAACTTCAAGCCAGATGAGGTGAGGTTTTGTCAGGCAGCAGAAGATGCCTTCTTGGCAGGGTGCTGGGAGCAGGCTGCCCAGAGAGGTTGTGGAGTCTCCTCCTCTGCAGAGCTTCCAACCCCCCCTGGCCATTGTGATGCTGGGCAAGCTGCTGTGGGTGCCCCTGCTTGGAGGCTTGGACTGGATGACCTCCAGAGGTCCCTTCCAAGCCCCACCAGGCTGGGATTCTGTGAAATGTCCCTCAGTGGCACAGGGAAGGGGCAGAGAGGCTGGAAATCCAGGAGCCTTGGGATTCTACACTTCCTTGCCCTCACTGCTAGAGCACTCTAAAAAAGTGAGATGCTGGGAAAGGGCTGAAGAAGCTCCTGGGCAGGAACAAATGAGATGAGGCCTGAACCAGAAGGGCCGAAGGAGCTGTGAACAGCTGGAGCTCTGCTGAAGTTCAGGCTCACCCTGAGCACCTGGGTGCTGAGGAGAGGGCTCTTAAGGCCAGCAAAGAGGGACTCAAGGCAAGGGGCCCTGCTCCTCAGACAGGCACTGGGATGCTGCTGGTCCTTCCCAGCTAACCAGGAGGACACCTTGCAGTGTTTCCCTCTGAAGCACAGCAAGGGCCTGGCAGGAGCTGGTTCAGGGCAGACTGGGGCAGGTTTATGAGATGGGCTCTCAAACACGCTCAAAGGGCACATCCATGAACAAATCCAGCCCTGACTTCCTCAAACAGCTGCTGCTGCTTTTGCCTCCACGCTGCAGGGCTGGGTAAGACACATCCTGACCCTGTGGTTTCTGCAGAGAGCCTTCCTGTGTTGGCAGCCTACCTGCGCAGGGACCTTCAATCTGGAACCAGGGCAATCCCCGTCCCAGGAAACCTCCTTTTGCCCTTTAATCCACCAGGTCATTACCCTCCCCCTCTCTGTTTGTGCAGCCCTCACCATGGAGATGATTGCAATCTCCAGGGCAGCAAGAAGGGCCTGTTTATGAGACCTGAGGGTATGTCCCTTGCAGCAAGCAGCTGGTTCCTGGCAAACACAAGCATCTTGCACACCCCAGCAGCTCCAGGAGGCACAGCAGACCAAGGAGAGAGTAGATTGGGTCTTATCTCCACCATCTGCCCTCAAAGGTGCCAGCTTGATTAGGGCAACACAGTGGCTTGGAGCAAAGGCCACCCACAGGATTACTCTCACCACAGCAAGGCAATGAGGCAGGGACAGACCCAATTTGTTTCCTCACCCTGCCTAGAGTGAAGGAACAGGCAAGGAAACGTGGTCAGCCCAGGGTGACCTCTCTCCTGCTCCCAGCTCTGCATGGATCTTGCTCTCTGCAAGCCATCTGCAACTTGCAAGGTGCCCAGCCAAAGTCAACCATGCAAGAGGAACTGAGGGAAAGTCCCTGCAGCCCTTTCTCCTCCCAGCACAGCTCCTGGCCTGCTGGAGGCACACCAAGCTCATCCCTGCCCTCCCAGGCCAGCTCAGCAGGAAAGCCACTGCCAGCTTTGGGGCCAGCAGCCCAAGTCTGACCCTCTTCAGTGTGGAGTCTCCTTCCCTGGGGGCCTTCCAAACCCACCTGGATGAGTTCCTGTGCGACCTGCCCTGGGTGACCCTGCTTTGCAGGGGGCTTGGACTCCACCTTCCAAGCCCTACCATCCTGTGATTCCTGTGTGAGGAGCCCCTGCTTTCACGGTATGGTCCCAGGAAGGACAGCCCAGCTTGCTTCCACTGCCAGAGAGCAAGGTATGGCTGCCCCCAGCCCATGGAATCACAGAATTGTCAGGCTTGGAAAGGACCTCAAGGCTCATGCAGTCCCAACCCCCCTGCCATGGGCAGGGACAGCTCACTCTGGATCAGGCAGACCTCCTCACTTGCTCCCTCAGCCTGCAGGCAAGTGCAAGGGAAGGCAGAGCCCAAGTGCCAAGGCTCCCAAGGAGGCTCAGCACCGGCTGCTTTGAGCTGGACCTACCCCAGGTGCTGCCAGCTCCCTGCCAGAGCAGGGCAGAGGCCTGCAGGAGGGACCACACTCGAGGCAGAGAGGACATCTCCCGCTCACTTGCCACAGCGTCTCAAACCTTTGCAACAAGCAGAGAGCGGCAGCAGGACAAAGGTCTTCTTGTGCCTGCCAGGGCCAGGCAGGCAGCAGCACCACTGCCTAATCCTTCCTGATAGCTCCCATTTCCTCCAAGCAAGGCCAGACCAGGCTTAACTCACATCCAGTCCCTGCTTCACCCCAGGACAAAACAGTCAGGGCTCAGTCAGTCGTGACTATGAGGCCAAAGCTTCTAGTGCCAGGGCAGCTGGGAGAGCCTGCCCTTAGCTGGGGAAGGGGCAGTGCCTGCTTGCCTGTGCCAGGCCCCAACAAGAACCCATCTGCCTCCACCAGCACAGCTGTACCAAGGTCCTGCCTAGGCTGGCATTTCCTCCCAGGCCCAAAGGATTTGATTTATTATGGTAGCAGCAGTTTCCTAGGAGCCTCCAACTCCTTGCTTAATAAAGCAGCTTTTGTCACCACCTTCCTTATCTCTGGGGGTTCTGAGCAGCTCCAAATGTTGTTTGGCTTTATGGTTACTGCATGCTCAGATGCCTACAGGAGCATTTTAACCTCCACTAGCTCTCAGGGCAGCCCCTAAGAGCAGCAGGCTATGGAACACAGCAGCAAACAGGAACTCACCTGCAGCACTGAGAGGTCTTAGAGAAGCACAGAATGGTTTGGGTGGGAAAAGGCCTCCAAGGTCAGCCAGGCCAAGCAGCAGCCCAGCCCCACCATGGCCACCAAACCCTGGCCCCAGCTGCCATGGCCACAGGGCTCTGGAACACCTCCAGCCAGGGGCACTCCACCACCTCCCTGGGCAGCCTCTGCCAGGCCCTCACCACTCTGGCACCAAAGACATTTGCTTCCTCTCCAACCTCAGCCTCCCCTGGCACAGCTCCAGCCCAGTTCCTCTCCTTCTGCCCCCTCAGCCTGGGGAGCAGAGCCCAAGCCCAACCTCCCTGCAGCCTCCTCTCAGGGAGCTGCAGAGAGCAAGGAGGTCTCCCTCAGCCTCCTCTGCTCCACACTAAACCATCCCAGCTCCCCCAGCTGCTCCTCCCCAGCCCTGTTCTCTAGCCCCTTGTTGTCTTACCACAACCTGCTTGGCACAGAACTTAGGACCCAGGATGGTCAGGTGAGAGAGTGGAGACAGGCAGCAGGACCCTCAAGCTCCTGGGTGAGGACAAGCCTCAGCTCTATCTCTGGGAGCACTCAGGAGTTGTTCAGAGGAGGCAGCACCCCATAGGAGCCCTAGATAAGCTCCTGCCAGTGCCAAGTGGTGGCAGAGCTTTCATTAAGTGGTCAACCAGTAGCTTATCTCAATTCCCCAACCTCATTTCCACACAGAGCACAGCAGAAGGCTCTTGGGCAAGGGCATGATTGACCCTCCTGCTGTGAGCTGCTCTCTGCTCACACAGGGACATGGCCACCAAATGGATCTTCAGCCCAAGTGTCACAGGCACAGCTGTGCCCTGCCTCCCTCTTCCTGTCAGCCCCTGAGAACCTGAGCTGTGGTGTACCCCAGAAATTGATGTTCACAGAAACAGGACTTCAGGTGATACTGAGAAGCATCAGCAACATCTTGCTGAGGAGCTGAGCTGCTTATTAAAGGACAGGAAACAGCCAACGAGCACAGAAACAGCTTCCACAGCAGGAGAGAGAGGTTGGCTTGTGGCTTCCTGAGGTCTGAGACAACCAGGGGCAGCATCTTCACTCCTGCAGCTCAGCACAAGGTGCACTGGGCAGCACTCACACAGAGAGCAAAGCAAAGCAAAGCAGCCAGAAGGTGGCTGTGTGTGGGGGGGGAACTGTTCCTTCCAGCAGCAGCAGGTCAGAGACCATGCTCAGCTCTACAGCTTCACTGATGGCACTGGGTAGGAAAGGAGCCTCCAAGGGCCTCCTGGCCAGCCCTGCAGGCAGCAGGGACAGCTCCAGCTGCAGCAGGCTGCCCAGGGACACAGCCAGCCTGAGCTGGAAGGGCTGCAGGGATGGAGCCTCCACCACCTCCCTGGGCAGCCTGGGCCAGGCTCTCCCCAGCCTCCCTCTGCACAGCTTCCTCCTCAGCTCCAACCTCCCTCTGTCCTGCTCCAGCTCCAAACCCTTGCCCCTGGGCCTGGCCCCACAGCCCCTGCTGAGCAGTCCCTCCCCAGCCTGCCTGCAGCTGCCCTGCAGCTCCTCAGCTGCAGCTCTGAGCTCTGCCTGCAGCCTTCTCTCCTGCAGGCTGCACAGCCCCAGCTCTCCCAGCCTGTGCTTGTAGGAGAGGCTCTCCAGCCTCTCTGATCTCTGGTGGCCTCTTCTGGAACCTCCTATTTTGGGAGGCATGGTCTCCAGCAGGAGAGAACAGAGAGGCTACCTTGTGGGATAGGCACCTGTGGCCAGCTCTGCAGCAGAAGGAAGGAGAGCACACAGGCAGAAGCCATGTGCAGGTACTTCCCCAACACAGATCTGCCTCCTTCTGGAGTTACTCAAGGAGAGCCACAGGGGAAAAAAACAACAAAACAAGACAATCAAGAAAGATTAAGGTGGCTGCTGAGGGTTGGGAAAGGCTTGTCAGCAAGGGAGCCCATAAAATGCAGGAGAGCTCCACACACGGGGTGGTTCCACCTTGGCCTGAAGGCGACTCAGGCCGAGCCCCCAGAGAGGGCTCTTCCCTCCCCCTGCTGCTAACCCAATCAAAGAGTCATTGTCCTGCAGCAGACAGGTTGGACTTTTACTGCTTTCTGCTCCAGGATACCAAAGAAGCCATAAACAATGCTGCAAGTGGTCACAAGCATGACTAATGAGGGAACACTGCATGACCTGCCTTTCTCAGGCATCCTCCCCGGGCCTGGCCAGGCTGGAGCTAAACAGCTGCTCTGCAAGGGGTCATGAGGACAGCCTTGGTGCCACCACCAGCAGCAGCAGGCTGGGAGACACAGAATCACCCTGTGTGCTTTGGGTGGGAAGGGACCTTGCGAGGTCAGCCACTCCAACCCCCTGCTCAGCTACAGCAGGCTGCCCACAGCCACAAACGACCTGCTCCAGCCATGGGGCAGCTCCCACCCCTCTGGGCAGCCTGGGCCAGGCTCTCCCCACCCTCAGGCTCCAACATTTCTCCTCTCCACTCTCCACTCTCCATCTCCCTCTTGCAGTCCAAACCATCCCCCCTTGGCCTGGCACAAGTGGTCCTGCTCCAGACTCTGTCCCCAGCTTTCTGGGAGCCTCTTTCAGCACTGCAGGACCACCAGAAGGTGTCCCTGGAGCCTTCCCCAGGCTGCCCAAGCCCAACTCTCTCAGCCTGGCCTCCCAGCAGAGCCCTTCCAGCCCTGCCAGCACTGCTGTGGCCTCCTCTGGGCCTGCTCCAGCAGGTCCCTGTCTGTGCTGAGGGCTGCAGAGCTGCCCCAGCCCTGCAGGGAGGTCTGAGCAGAGCACAGCAGAGGGCAGAATCCCCTC
This sequence comes from Colaptes auratus, assembly GCA_015227895.2. Lineage (NCBI taxonomy): Eukaryota > Metazoa > Chordata > Aves > Piciformes > Picidae > Colaptes > Colaptes auratus. Next base: position 23,156,216 of record CM026891.1, read on the forward strand.
CCTGCCCCTGCTGCCCACCCTGCTGGGGCTCAGCCCAGGGCATGGCTGGGGCTGGGCTGGCAGTGCTCAGTGCTGGCTGCTCTCCAGCCCTGCATCCCCATCCAGGACTGTTACTGAGGGCTGCCCCAACCCAGGCTCACATAGTCTCACCTCTCCAGCTTGTCCAAGTCCCTCTGGATGGATCCCTGGCCTCAGGCATGTCACAGAATCCCAGAGTCAACCAGGTTGGAAAAGATCTGAGAGCTCATCAAGCCCAACCTATCACCCAACACCTCCTGGCAACTCAACCATGGCTCCAAGTGCCACATCCAAGCCTTTTCTGAACACCTCCACTCAGCTTGGTGTCATCTGCAGACTTGAGGGTGCCCTCAATCCCACTCCCTCTGTCCTTGGTGAAGACATTGAACAGCACTGGTCCCAGAGCAGATCCCCAGGCAGGGCAGAACCAGGCTGTGGCTCAGGGGTTCTCCAGGCTGGGTAAAGGTACTGCAGCACTCAAACTGACTTGAATGCCCTCCAAAAGCAGCATCTGACTTCGAGGCAGGCTGAGGCAGGGAGGCAAGAGTCACCCTGTGATTGCTGGGCAGCCACTCAGATGGCTGTGGTTATTTTGGGATGAGAGAGGGAGGTCTCAGTGGGATCACAGCAGTGCTCTGAACTCGGCCTGAGCTCTACAGACTGCTTCAAATGATGATGAAGTTGTTTGGACTGTAGTCACTTGAGCACCCACCCAGTGCCTGCAGCTCCTCATGGGCTGCAGGGGGGAAGTAACCCAAGTCAAAAGCTGCAGGCTGGTTGTACTGCTGCTCCCTTGGGTCTGAGAGCCACCTCTATACCCCACTGGCTTTGAGACTTGAGCAAAGCTTTTTTGTTCCTCACAGGGATAGGGGAAAGCAACAGAGACTTCAGAGCACACTAGAGCAGGAGGTGACACTCAGAAGAGGCTGAGCAGCTGAGGTACTGAGTGACATCTTGAGGGCATTGGTACAGCTGTCTTGAGCTGGGAGAGTCACAGAATCATGAAATGGGCAGGGCTGGAAGGGACCCCAAGGCTCAGCCAGCTCCAAGCCCCTGCCCTGGGCAGGGACACCTCCCACCAGGGCAGGTTGCTCACAGCCACCTCCAGCCTGGCTGCAAACACCTCCAGCCAGCAGCAGGAGGCTTCCACCACCCCCCTGGGCAGCCTGGGACAGGCTCTCACCACCCTCCTGGCCAACAACTTCTTCCTCACAGCCAAGCTCAAGCTGCCCCCTTGTAGTTTTGCTCATTAAGACAAGAGGGGTGCTGCACACCAGGAAGGCCTCAGTGCCTGACTGAGGCCTGTTCAGGTACCAGACAGGGAGGGAACTGAGTCAAAGCCCTCAGCTCAGAATGGAACAAGCCAGAGCAGCAGCTCCTGGCCAGGAGAAGTTCTACCTCTGGCCTGCAGCTGAAGCTCAGGCTGTCCCAGCATGAGCAAGATGCTGCCTGTGGTGGTCTCCACACCCAGTGTGCTCATGTTTTCCTCTCTGTGCATCTCTCCTAGAGTCACACCACTGAAAAGCACACCTAAGTGTTGTTCAGGTTCATGAACCTGCTGAAGGGAAAGCTAAGAGTGTCCTGGCTGCCACCACAACCCCCGTGGTGGCCAGGCAGGGGGGTGGGGAGGGCCCTGCTAGCTTGAGACCAACCAGACCCTTGCAGAGCAAAGAGTTACAACTTCACAGCAGCACAGAGGCTGTGGCAGCTTTTCAAATCCAAGTATCCAGGAATGTTCTCAGCATCAATCTATATTTAGCTGCATCTCCACATGACTTTTACCATCCTCTGGCCAGCTGAGGTCTCTGGGGATACTGAGCTTGGTTTTCCAGTGCTATCATCCATGGTATCACCACTGACTGCTGGCTGACTAAAAGGCTAAGGAGACAGAAAGAAAGCCAAATGAAGCACTTCAGAGGCTTTGAAGTCGAGCTCCAGATGAGTACAAAGCCCTGGAAAGGCCAGGGGATGTCCTGAGCACCTTGCAGCCTCCTGCAGGAGTCTCTGGTTACCCAAACTGCATGCCTCAGAGCTGAGGAACATCAAGCTGATCCCCTGGCAATGCTGTGCTTACAGCCAGCACTGACTACAGCACAGCTCTTGACCAGAAGCATCTTCACACAAAGGAGCTGCAAGAGTCAGGCCTGCACAAGCTACTTTCTTACCTTCCTCACATGTAAAGCACCAGAAACACCTCACACATTCCAAGGACAGAAGAGGAAAGGCTGCACTGGGCCCTCTGGCAGCTAAGGAAGCTGAAGCCTCTCAGTGGTCTAGACCAAGCTAAGGGCTGGCTGAAGAGTGGCTGAGAGCAGGCTGCAGGAGAAGGCCTTGGGGGGGCCAGGGGCTGAGCAAATGCCCAGGAGCCAGCACTGGGCCCTGGCAGCCCAGAGGCAGCTGAGTGCTGAGCTGCAGCCAGAGCAGGGAGAGCAGCAGCACAGGGAGGGGATTCTGCCCCTCTGCTCTGCTCAGCCCCCACCTGCAGCACTGCCTCCAGCTCTGGGGCCCCCAGCACAAGGAGGACCTGGAGCTGCTGGAGAGGCTCCAGAGGAGGCCACAGAGAGGCTGAGAGGCTGCAGAGCCTCCCCTGTGGGGCCAGGCTGGGAGGGTTGGGGCTGTGCAGCCTGGAGAAGAGAAGGCTCCAGGCAGACCTCAGAGCAGCCTTCCAGGAGCTGAAGGGCTCCAGGAGAGCTGGGGAGGGACTGTGGGCAAGGGCTGGGGGTGGCAGGAGCAGGGAGAATGGCCTGGAGCTGGGAGAGGGCAGACTGAGAGGGGAGAGGAGGAAGAGATTGTTGGCAGGGAGGCTGGGGAGAGCCTGGCCCAGGCTGCCCAGGGAGGCTGTGGCTGCCCCCTGCCTGGAGGTGCTCAGGACCAGGCTGGATGAGGCCTTGAGCAGGCTGGGCTGGGGGGAGGGGTCCCTGCCCATGGCAGGGGGCTGGAGCTGGCTGATCTTGAAGATCCCTTGCCAACCCATTCCATGAATCTATGAGCATGCAGAATGTTGCTGTGCACACAGCCCTGCTGCCAGCAGAAGTCATCATCTCACCTGACAGGGCAGCAAACCATAGAGGGTTGGCACAAGGCTTGGCTGAGCCTCTCAGTGCTGTGACACACAAAGCTCTCCACAAGCATCTGCCAGGCTTCAAACCAGCACACAGAACAGACCTGGGAGAGGGGACAAGAACCTGAGATGCCCTCAAGAAGCCTTCAGAGGTAGTGCCCTTGGCCTCCAGCATGTCTCTGGGCTGAACTTGGCAGGGGAGAGCACTGAGTGAGGCAAATCTCCCTATGCTCGGTGCTGGTGAGGCCACACAGCAAAGCCTGGGTACAGTTTGGGGTTCAGGACATTGAGGTGCTGAGATGGGCCCAAAGAAGAGCAAGGAACCTGGTGAAGGGTCTAAAGTGCAAGTTTTATGAGTAGTGCCTGAGGAAATTAACTCCCAACAGCTCCCTGAAGGAAGCTGGAGACAGGTAGGGGTTGCCCTCTTGGAAGAAGCAACGAGACAGGAGGCAGCCCCAGGCTGCACATGGGGAGGCTTAGGCTGGGCAAGAGGAACAATTCCTGCCCCCAGAAGGCTGTCAAGGCCTGGTCCAGGCTGCTGAGGGCAGCAGTGGAGTCCCCACCCCTGGAGAGGCTTCAGAGCTGTGCAGATGTGGTGCTGAGGGACTTGTCCTCATGGTGAGCTGGCAGTGCTGGCTCAGGGCTTGGACTTGTTGATCTGAAAGGCTTTTTCCAGCCTAAACAATTCAGTGATTCCATGAACCTGATGGAAAGGAAAAAGGCAAATGAAGGCTGCTAAGGTCCAGCAGGAGAGGACCTTGAGAATGCTTCCAGCCAAGCAGTGAAGCACATCAGAGGGGAGCAGAAGCACTCAGTGTACATTCACCCAGCTGCAGGCACTGCACACAGGTTGCCTGCTGGAAGAGCTGCAGCAAGTGGAGCACTGAGGACCCCCTCCCCTTTTTATGCCTCTGCCCAGGCTGCAGAGGGGAAGACTGGGAGAAGGATGATCAGAGAAGTGCCAGGGCTGCTCCTGGGAGCTGCAGAACCACCAGAAGCCTTTAAACAAAGTTGAAGACGACAGTGAAGCGCATGCACTGCCTCAGGATGAGCCCCAGAGCTGGCAGGGCTGGAAGGGAGCTCAGCCATGGGCAGGGACCCCTCACACCAGGGCAGCTTGCTCACAGCCACCTCCAGCCTGGCTGCAAACACCTCCAGCCAGCAGCAGGAGGCTTCCACCACCTCCCTGGGCAGCCTGGGACAGGCACTCACCTGGGCTTCTTCCTCACAGCCAAGCTCAAGCTCCCCTCCTTTCATCCCCCCCAGTCCTGTCCCTCCCTGACAGCCTCAGAAGTCCCTCCCCAGCTTTCTTGCAGCCCCCTGCAGCCCCTGCAAGGCCACCAGAAGGTCTCCCTGGAGCCTTCTCCTCTCCAGCCTGCACAGCCCCAACTCTCAGTCTCCCTCAGCTGATGAAACAGCATCAGCTGTGACCAGCATATTAGCCAGGGGCAATGCATTCTCACCTCATCACCCACAGCTTGCAGGCTGGAGCCCCTTCTCTAGGCTGAAGAGCTTCATTAAAGATACCTTTGACTTGGTGAGGAGAGGCTGAGAGCCCTGGGGGTGTGCAGTGTGCAGAGGAGGAGGCTGAGAGGGATCTGCTCAATGTCTCTCAAGAGCTGAGGGCTGGGGGGCAGGAAGGGAGGGCCAGGTACAGCCTCTGCTCACTGTGCCCTGGGGGAGCACAAGAGGCAAGGGCTGGAAAGTGTAGCCCAGGAGGCTCCACCTCAAGAGGAGGAAGAACTTGTTGGCTGTGAGGCTCCCAGAGGCCTGGAGCAGGCTGCCCAGAGAGGTTGTGGAGTCTCCTGCTCTGGAGCCTTCCCATCCCTGCCTGGATGTTCCTGTGCCCCCTGGGCTGGGGTCTGTGCTCCTGCTCTGGCAGGGGGCTGGCACTGGGAGCTCTCCAGAGGTCCCTTCCAACCCCTCACATCCTGGGAGCTGTGATTCTGCTAATGACTTGCAGTAGCACTCTTGAAACAGCTGGCAGTTGCTCTTCTGCTGGGGGCTGGAATGCTTCCCTGCTCCAAGCCCTAACATCCTGTGAAACACAAGTTTGTATCTGGAGCCCATCATTTGCTTTTTGCCCCCCAGACCACCTTGGTAGCTCTTCCAATCATTACTCTGGCTCACCTTTGCTAGCCTTGTGCTAACACCTTCCCAGTGAAGCACAGCACTGGCTGGTAGGAGGAGGACAGATGCAGTTCTGATGGCTCTGCCATCCTTTCCAGGCCATGAGCTGCATGCCCTCCTCTTCTGCAGATTGCATAATCCCTCCAAGAACTTGGCTTATCAGTTCAACTTTGCACTGCCTGCAAACAGGGAAGCTGTTTGTCAGAGAGCTGTGCCTGCCAAAGCCTCTCTGCCAGAACAGCCTCATAAACCTTTTACTGCAGGATCCCCAGCCACGATGTTCACTCTGGCTTCCCAGCCCCACCACCATCTCCTCCAAGGAGGGAAGGAGCAGCTGAACAGCACAGCACTGCTGAGCCACAGCAGCACCAGGAGAGGTCTTTCTGATTGTTGTACTGATGTAAAGCATTTGGACTGGATGATCTCTAGAGGTCCCCTTCCAACCCCTGACATCCTTCTGGAGGCTTGGGTTTTCCCCCTCCGCCTGCCAGCAAGGCCTGCAGAAAGCTGCAGTTGTGTTTTGCAACCACCCCAGGGATGCCAGGATGCAGACTCCAGGATGTTCAGAAGAAAGACAGGCAGCTCCCTGCTGCAGAGGAGAGGATTATTGCTCTTCAGCTCAAGCAGCAATCATAACAACTTGGCTCTGGAACAAGTGCCGTTGCAGGACTCGGTTTGAACTCCCAAGCGACGCAGCACAAACTGGATCCATCCAGCCCAGGGGAGAGGCAGAGCAGGACTGGGTCAGGGAGAAGGTGACAGAGGGAAGTGCCAGCTCAGACAAGGCATGCAGGAGGGGAAAGGTACAGGCAGCCTCATCACAAACACAGCCTGTGACCACAAAAACATACCAACAGCCAAGTTCCCAGCTGCATCCTCAGGGCAACGGCCAGGCCGGCTCCCAGCCCCAGCAGGCTGGCCAGGTGCAGACCAAAGGTGACCCAAGGCTGGCAAAGGCTTTGATCAAGTAGCTGGAAAGTGTAGCTAGACCCCAGCTTGCCCCAGAGCTCAGTCCCACAGCAGACACAGTGCCCACACAGCTAGCAGCAGCTCCCTCATGTGAAGCCCAGGCACAAAATGCCCATGGTAGGAGGAAACCTTCAAGATCATCCAGTCCAGCCTTCAAGCCAGCACTGCAAGCTCTCCACCAAACCATGGTCCCAAGCACCAGCTCAACAAGCCATTTAAATACCCCCAGGCATGGGGACTCCACCACCTCCCTGGGCAGCCTCTGCCAGGCCCTCACCCCTCTGGCAGCAAAGACATTTTGCCTCCTCTCCAACCTCAGCCTCCCCTGGCACAATTTCAGGCCAGTTCCTCTTCTTCTGTCACCTGAGACTGGGGAGCAGAGACCAACCTCCCTGCAGCCTCCTTTCAAGGAGTTGCAGAGCAATGAGGTCTCCCTCAGCCTCCTCTTCTCCACACTGAACAAAACCCAGTTCCATCAGTTCAAACTCTTCTCTGTCCATCAGCTCACTGTAGGGCAGAGGGGACAGAGTCCCCATTGGTCACCATCCACTGAAGAAGAGGCTTAACCCTGGTGACTCCTCAGCTTAACACTGATGTCCAGTTTAGGGTCACCTGTCATGTGCACCCCAACATCTGGCCTGAAATTGTGCCAGGGGAGGGTTAGGTTGGAGATGAGGAAAAGTTTCTTTGCTGCCAGAGTGGTGAGGGCCTGGCAGAGGCTGCCCAGGGAGGTGGTGGAGTCCCCATGGCTGGAGGTGTTCAAGACATCTATGGCCAGGGTTTGGTGGCCATGGTGGGGCTGGGCTGCTGCTTGGCCTGGATGGTCTCAGAGGGCTTTTCCAACCCAAACCATGCCACGACCTGCCAGAGCCCTGCTGTGAAACCTTCCAGAGCAGGGAATGGTCTGTGCTGAAGCAAAGGGGAAAAGCAATAAACCAAACCAACCTCAAAACAAAACTCACTGACACAACAGAAAACCTGACCCCCCAAACACCTTTTGTTATCCTTTGCCCCTGGAGAAAGACTGAAGCAGGCTGGAGTCAGGATGAGAAAGAAGCCTCAGCTCCGGCACACACACAGGGCACACCGCAGGGAAGGAGAGCGCACACGACGCTTGTGTCAGGCTAACAGAGAGAACAAAGCCTGCACAGAAAGGCAGGGCAGCACATCACCAAGAAGCACCTCAACCCCACTTCCATCCCACAAGTCAATATGTGCTTGTTGAGTTCAGGAAGTGGGTTTTGCTGGTTCAAGAACACTTAATACCTGCTCGCCTGAGCCCTCGCAGAGCGCCGCGGCCTCCCCGCGGCCAAACACCCGCTGTTTGTGTTGGACAGCGGAAGGCAGCAGCCAGCCTCTGCCTATCGCTCAGGACCTCCCTCTGGTCAGCTGGAAGCACCAGCAGGCTTCCAGGAAGGAACTGCATGGCAAGATGCAGAGCCAGCAGGTGGTTCAGAGGGGTGGTGGCGAGCTCAGCGAGGATCCGGGAGCGCTGGTCCCACAGCAGCCGAACCTGAGCCAGCGGCGGCGCCCAGGTGGCCATGGAGGGCAACAGCAGCCTGGCCTGGACCAAAGCCAGCAGGACAGCAGGAGGGAAGTGACTGTGCCCCTGGAGTCAAACCCTGGTGAGGCCACAGCTTGAGCACTGTGCTCAGTTCTGGTTGCCACAGTACACGGAGGGCCTGGAGGGTGCTCAGAGAAGAGCAGTAAGGCTGGCAAGGAGCCTGGAGAGCATCACACCGAAGGCAGCTGAGGGAGCTGGGAGGTGTCCAACCTGCAGAACAGAAGGCTGAGGGGAGGCCTCATTCTCTTCCTGAAAAGAGGTTAGAGTGAGGCTGGTGTTGGTCTCTTCTCCCAAGTAACCAGTGACAGGATGAGAGGAAAGAGCCTGAGGCTGTGCCAGGGGAGGGTTAGCTGGAGATCAGGAATCATCTCTTTGCTGCCAGAGTGGTCAGGGCTTGGAAGAGGCTGCCCAGGGAGGTGGAGGTGCTCCACCTCTGGAGGTGCTCACAGAATGTATGGGCATAGCACTTGGGGCCATGGTTTAGTGATCATGGTAGCTGGGTTACAGTTGGGCATGATGATCTCAAAGGTCTCTTCCAACCTAAATGATTCCAAGCTGGGCTCATCCTTACCACTACACACAGTGGCAGAGGCTGGCAAGCTGCAGGCCCCCCCCATGAAAAACCAAAAGGGAAAGTGGGCCAACTTCTGCAGTGCTTTGGAGCCAACAACACAGCACTTGCACAAAAGAGCTCCTGGAGCAGATGGGAGGCAGGAAAGAGTCAGCCCAGCGCCAGGAGAGCAGCACAGCAGGACAAACCAAACCCGCGGTGGGCAGCGAGTTCAGGCGGCAGCCCTTGCTCCGGAGCTGCTGCACCCTTGAGGCACTTCTGCTCAGGAGAGCAGTGAACTCCTGCCCGCCCCGGGGGTGCCCATCCTGGCCCCGGCCTGCACCTGGGGCCAGGCAGCCACGGGGCTGGAGCGCCACCTTCCGGCAAGCCCCTGCCAGCGCCGCCTCCTCTCCCCGAGGCCGGGGAGCAAGTGCGCGCCACAACAGGCCTCCCCCTGCTGCTCCACGGCCACCACCGCATCCTCCCCTGCTGCTGCTCCTTCCCCGTGGCCTCACCTAGCTCATGAGAGGCTTGGAAGAGAGAGGAGAAATGATGTGAAGGTAAACAGCATGGCAGGTGGGCCCTGGAGCAAGCAGAGGGGACAAGGGCTACAGCTGCTGCAGGGTGGCTGTCAGGAGGATGCAGCCAGGCTCTCATCAGGGATATCCAGTGACAGGCCAGGGGACAATGGACAAATTCATCACAGGAAAGTCCTTCTCAACATGAGAAAAAAATTCTTTACTGTGAGGGTGCTGAGCCCTGGAGCAGGCTGCCCACAGAGGTTGTGGAGTCTCCTTCTCCACAGATCTTCAACCCTCCCCCAGATGTGCTCCTGTGGGACCTGCCCTAAGGGGTCCTGCTCTGCAGAGGGGTTGGGTTCAATGAGCTCTGGAGGTTCCTTCCAAGCCTTAGCATTCTGGGGTTCTGTGCTCCAAGGATGATACAGCTCCCCAGATCTCCTGAGCCCTGAGTCAAGATCTGAGCACCTTCCAGAAGCAAGCACAGCAGTCACCCTTGGGGCAGCTCCAAATCAGCCCAGAGGTCCAGCAGGACACTCACAAAGGAGAAAGACTGACTGGTTGTAGAGATACCACCTGGCCACTCTCAGTAAGATGGTGCCTGAGGGCCTCCAGTATTTCTCAGATGGTCAAAAATCATAGAACCAAAGAGTGGAAAAGACCTTCAAGGTCATCAGGTCCAACTCAGCCCTGCCAGCTCACCATTAAACCACAGCCCTCAGCACCACTTGTAAATGGCTTTGAAAACCCTCCAGGGATGACTCCACCACTGCCCTGTGCAGCCTGGCCCAGGGCTTCCCTCTTTCAAGGACGAAATTGCTCCTCATGTCCAGCCTAAGCCTTCCCTGGAGCATCTTGAGGCCATTTCCTCTTATCCTGTCACTTGTTATTAGGAAGAAGAGACCAAGCCCCACCTGGCTCCAGCCTCCTTTCAGGGAGCTCTAGAGAGCCAGAAGGTCTTCCCCCAGCCTCCTTTTCTCCAGGCTGAACAACCCCAGGTCCCTCAGCTGCTCCGCCCTCCCCAGCCCTGTTCTCCAGACCCTTCCCCAGCTTGGTTGCCCTTCTCTGGACACACTCCAGCCCCTCAGTGTCCTTCTTGGAGTGAGGAGCCCAAAGCTGAGCTGAGGATGTGATGTGTGGCTCACCATGTGAGTCTGCACAAAGGCAGCAGTGAGCTCCAGAGCTGACCTGTGCCACAAACACTTCCTTCCATTCTAAGCCAGGCACAGGATGTTAGGGGTTGGAAGTGGCCTCTGGAGATCTTTTGAGTCCACCATCTCCTGCAACCCCACCTGAGTTTTAAACCCTCCATTTCCAACCTAATTCCCCTCTCCCATGACAGTCCCATCCCTGGAGATACTCAAGGTGAGGCTTGACAAGGCTCTGGACAACCTGATCTAGGGGAGGATGCCCCTGCTGACTGCAGAGAGGGGCTGGGTGACCTCTGGAGGTCCCCAGCCCATGCTGTGAACTCCAGCTCTCCCCATGCAGACACCAGCCCCACTAAAAGCTTTTCACATCCTTCTACCAAGTTTAGCACAGGAACACATTTGAGTTGAAAACAATTTCCTCTCCTGACCACCTGGTGCCTCACTTGCCTGGAGCTGTCTCCCAGGAGTCATCCTTCCCATTTCCTGCTCAAGTTTCATTAACCACCCTAAAAGAAAGGAGTGGGAAATAGCCATGTTGAAAAGGCAAAGACAAACTGCCCCATTATGCCCATCTGTGTGCCTGGAGGGGAAGATGAACTGTCACAGGCCTGGCCCAGTGTCACCCAGGCAGGCAGGCAGGGTGACACAGCACCTCTGAGTGCACAGCTACAACACCCCCAGCACCGTCCTCATCCATCTTCCAGAGAAGGGCAACGAGGCTGGGGAGGGGTCTGGGGCACAGCCCTGTGAGCAGAGGCTGAGGGAGCTGGGGTTGCTCAGCCTGGAGAAGAGGAGGCTCAGGGGAGACCTCATTGCTCTCTCCAACTCCCTGCAGGGAGGCTGCAGCCAGCTGGGGGTTGGTCTCTTCTCCCAGGCACCCAGCAGCAGAACAAGAGGACACAGTCTCAAGCTGTGCCAGGGGAGGTTTAGGCTGGAGGTGAGAAGAAAGTTCTTCCCAGACAGAGAGATTGGCCACTGGGATGTGCTGCCCAGAAAGGTGGTGGAGTCCCCATCCCTGGGGGTGTTCAAGAGGGGATTGGATGTGGCACTTGGAGCCATGGTTTACTTAGTCAGGAGGTGTTGGGTGACAGGTTGGACTGGATGAGCTCTGAGGTCTTTTCCAACCTGGTTGGTTCTATGATCTCTATGATGTTGCCCACACAAGCCTGGGTTAGAGGAGGGCTACTGGCACAAGTATGTGCTGCCAGCCTCTGAAGAGGGCTGCTCTCCAATTCCAGCTCTTTGGGATCTGCATGGAAGGCTTCACACTGTCAGCAGGACAGGAACCCCTGAAACTTCTGCCCCTAGCCCAAGCCAAGACCTACCACAATCCATGGGACAGTTTTAGAGAGCAAAGCAGAGCCTGAAAGGCAATCTAAGAAATCACATCTAGCCCTTCTGTTCACCCAATCCCAGCCTGGGACCTCCAGAGAGCATGCAGTCCAAACTCCCTGCCCCAGCAGGGCACCCACAGCACAATGCCCAGGAGCACAATGCCCAGGGGGGAAATGGAAGATCTCCAGAGAAGACTCCACAACCCCCCTGGGCAGCCTGCTCCAGGCCTCCAGCAGCCTCACACCAAACAACTTTCCCCTCCTGCTCAGCTGCAGCCTCCTGGGTGCCAGTTTGTGCCCTCTGCCCCTTGGCTGTCCCTGGGTACCACTGAGCAGAGCCTGGAGACCTTCAAGCAGCAAACCAGCTTTTCTCTTGCTTCATCTTCTGCCTTCCTCTAGGCAGCACTACACAGTGGCATTAAAACAAATCTTGTGGTTAAAAGGTAAAAGAGACAAGGACAACTCAAGGAAAGACCATCCTGTGCTGAGTGGGACCAAGACAGCACAACCAAGCAGGGGAAGGGTCTGGAGAACAGGGCTGGGAGGGAGAAGCAGCTGAGGGACCTGAGGTTATTCAGCCTGGAGAAAAGGAGGCTGAAGGAAGACCTTCTGGCTCTCTACAGCTCCCTGAAAGAAGGCTGGAGCCAGGTAGGGCTTGGTCTCTTCTTCCCAGTTAGAGAAGTGAGATGAGAGGAAATGGCCTCAAGTTACACCAGGGAAGGTTTAAGCTGGGCATCAGAAAAAACTTCTCTGAAAAGGTTCTCAAAGCCTGGCACAAGCTGCCCAGGGAGGTGGCTGAATCCCCATCCCTGCAGGCATTGAAAAGAGGCAGAGCTGTGGCGCTGAGGGCCATGGTTGAGCACCAGGCTTGGTGGAGTTAGAGGCTATCCATTGGACTCCATCATCTTGAAGGTCTTTTCTAATCAAAACCATTCTCTGAGTGTATGACTCTGACATCTACAAGATGAGATCATGCAGCAGGCAGAAGGTACTGACCTCTGGCACAGAGTCATACAACTGTCAGGGTTGGAAGGGACCCCAAGGCTCAGCCAGTTCCAACCCCCTGCCATGGGCAGAGACACCTCACACCACAGCAGCTTGCTCACAGCCACATGTTTAATTACAGAGAACTCATCACAGTCAGAAAGAAAGAAGCAGAACAAGATCAGAGTTATATCAAGCTGAGGGCAAGACACCACTTTTAAAGTTAACTCACACAAAGAGCTGCCAAGAAGCAGCCTGGCAGATGACAAGAGATGGTTAAGGTCCTCTGCACAACTCCAGCTGGATGCAGACACCCAACAAAGGTCACCAGAATGGGTGGCAACAAGAAACTGGATTCCCACAGGCACTCACAGCCTTCCTACCAAGCCATGCCCTGTGCAACGAGGGCAGGCATGGCCTGAGACCCTGCAGTTCATCTCTTCCACACTCTGGGTTTCCAAGCAGGACAGTCAGGGAACAGCAAAGTGATAAAGGCTGCAAGTTACTCCTGGGTCCTGCCCACACTCCTGTCTTTAAAGAGGTGTGACACAGGAGAGGCCACTAGTGATAACTGATACTTCCTTCTCAGAGGTGCAAGCTATAGTCATGTTCTACTAAACCAGAATGTCCAGGAGGCATCTCCCTACTGCTGAGAGAAGGCCTCTGGCTGTGCAGTCTGAGCCCAGGCCAGCTTCAATTCCATGCCTCAGATGCAAACTTGCACAACTTATCTCCCAGCAAGCCTGGCAACTTCCATTTGACTCCTGACTCAAACAGGGAAGCAGAGGTTGTGCAGAGCTCCAGCAGAAGCAAACTGTGGCATTTCAGGCTTTTCACATCAGCTGGACCTGCTGTGGGATCACACACACAACCCCCACCCCCATGCACTGACACACAGGCTGAGGCTGCTGCAGCCACCTCTGCCCCCCCACTGCACATCCTGGGCCTCCCTTCTCCTGCTGCCATTTGTTGGATCCCACTGAGCTGGCTGAGAAAAACAAATCCAAGATTAACCCCCAAAGTGTGTGGGGGGGAGGGGGGGGGGAAGTTGTTCAGTTTTTGGCCAGCTCCACTCCCTGATCACAGCACCACAGCGCTTTAGAGGTTGGAAGGGACCTCAAGAGATCAAGTCCAAGCCCCCTGCCAAAGCAGGTCAGAGGAGGGGCTGCAGCCCCCGGGGGTGGGGGGGCAAGATGACAGCAGCCCTGATGAGGGCTGAGGGGAGGGCTGAGAGGGCAGGGAGCAGCTGTCCTGCAGACACATGGATCACACCTCAAAAACCCCAGGAACATCTAACACGAGGGACAGCTCAAGGGGAGCCTGAGCCTGCCCTGCACTGCAAGGCAGCCAAGCAGCTGCGCCAGCGAAGCATCCACAGCCTGGGAGCAGCGGCCTCGAACCACAGGCTGCTACCACGCTGCTGCCTTGAGACCTTCGGCCTCCACCAGCTTCATTCACGAGTGTGGAGAGCTGGTGTGAGGGTCCTGGAGCCTGGAGGGGCACCAGTGCTTCAAACTGCTGCCCACAAGCAGCTGGCACTCACGTGATGAAGTCCAGGAAGCTGGCCAGGGGCTCGTAGGCATGGTTGCGCATGTGGCGGAACTCCACCACCATCTTCTCCTTCAGCTTGTCATCTATCACTGAGACAGTGAGTGGGGAGGCCTCATTGGCCAGGAAGTTGCCATAGTCTGTGCTCTGGAGGTGCAGCTTCAAGTCTGCAAAGGAAAGGACAGAATCAGGGAATAATAAAAACCCCACAGCATCCTCTTGGTTGGAAAAGGCCTTCGCGACCATGGGCTCGAGCTTCACCCCAGCACTGCCAGGGCTCCACTAAACCATGGCCCCCAGCACCACATCCACACAGCCTTCCAACCCCTCCAGGGATGGGGATGACTCCACCACTGCCCTGAGCAGCCTGGGACAGGACTTCCTTCTTTCCTTGTGTCCAAGCCAAACCTCCCCTGGAGCAACTTGTGACTGTTGGGAGAGGAGATCTGCCCCATCCGGCTCCAACCTCCTTTCAGGGAGCTGTACGCAGCCAGGTGGTCTCCCCTCAACCTCACGTTCTCCAGACTAAACACCCTCAGTTACTGCAGCTGCTCCTCACCAGACCTGCTCTCCAGACCCTTCACCAGCTTGGTGGCCCTATACTGGTCCCATTCAGCACAGGACCTCAATGTTCTTCTCGTAGTGAGGGCCCCAAAACTGAATCCAGTACACAAGGTGCAGCCTTACCAGTGCTGAGCTCAAGAGGACAACCACTTCCCTGGTCCTGCTTGGCACACTATCACTGATCCAGGCCTGAAGGTTGGAGCACCACTGCCATAAGGACAGGCTGAGGGAGCTGGGGCTGTGCAGCCTGGAGAGGAGAAGGCTCCAGGGGGACCTCAGAGCTGCCTGCCAGGACCTGAAGGGATCCTGCAGGAAGGCTGCAGAAGGACTTTTCCCAAGGCTGTCTGGAGCCAGGCCAAGGGGGAATGGTTTGAAGCTGAGGCAGAGCAGGGTGAGAGTGGATCTTAGGAAGAGGTTCTTCAGTATGAGGGTGGTGAGACTGGAATGGGTTGCCCTGGGAGGCTGTGGATGCCTCTTCCCCAGAAGTGTTCAGAGCCAGGCTGGATGAGACACTGAGCAGCTGAGTCTAGTTGAGAAGTGTCCCTGCCTATGGCCTGGGGATTGGAGTAGATGATCCTTAAGGTCCCTTTCAACCCGAGCCATCCTATGATTCTGTGATGCTGTTGGCCTTACCTGCAACTCCACTCACAGCTCTGAGGCTGACCCCTCGCTCTCAGGACACTTGATGCTCGAGATGCAGTGACACAAACAGTAGAGTTTGCTGTACAAACCCCTTCCAGGAGGTCAGAGCTGGATCCCACTCAGCCCACAGCCACACAACTCCACGCTGTGTCTCGCAGCCTTTCCCTCTGAGCAAGCTCCCATGAGCTCCTTGGCTGGAGCATTTTGTCCTGCCCCCTCCCAGCTCTGCAGCACAAGAGCCAGCACATCGTGGTGTTGCAACTGGAATAAGGGCCATGTTTATATAACACTTGGAACTGACTCCTGCAGGGGCAGGCCAGCCACAAACTGCAGGCACTGCACTCTCCTGAGCCTCTCAGCAGCCAAGCAGGCAGAACAGGACGTATTTTCAAAACCTTGGACTAGATTTCTAAGCCCTGACCCAAGGCATCCCACGGTGCAGCAAGAGCCTGACAGGAGCCTGCGCTCCTGAGGCCCCTGGGCCAGTCACCCAGCCTGGGCCGAGGGCTTTCGGGAGTCCTCAGCAGGGGCTATTCACGCAGCAGCCTCTCGGCGCGGCAGGGACTCATCTCGTGGTCTCACAGCTGCCCTGCCAGCTGAGAGCAGCACTGTGACCAGTAAGTGGATCCACTGCTGAGCAAGCCCCAAGCTCTCCAAAAGTTCAAGTCCCCATTTCCTAATGCAAGTTCAGGCCGACCTGGAGCTGTCCTCTGGCAGCAACCTCAGCAGCAGGGCGGCCGCCAGAGATCCCACACGCTGCACGTCGAGGACAGGCTGCCTGCCCGGCCGGAGAGGGGAGCCCGGCCGGAGAGGGGAGCCCGGCCGGAGAGGGGAGCCCGGCCGGAGAGGGGAGCCCGGCCGGAGAGGGGAGCCCGGCCGGAGAGGGGAGCCCGGCCGGAGAGGGGAGCCCGGCCGGAGAGGGGAGCCCGGCCGGAGAGGGGAGCCCGGCCGGAGAGGGGAGCCCGGCCGCTCCAGATCAGCTCCTTGGGACGCTAACAGCGGCAGCCCGAGGCCTCAGCCCAGTGCCTGCTGCTGGCAGGTGGGTTTGCCCACGGTGGCATTGCCCCCAAACACTCCCTGCATTGAAAGAAGCAGAGGGAGCCAACCTCGGGCCAGGGAGCACTTGGATGACCACAGCACTTTCATTCTCTCCCCTCCCCCGCAAAAGCCAGCGAGTTCTGTCCAGGTCACAGCCTGTCAGAAGCACAGATTCTCTCTGTTGAGTGTTCAAGCCAGGGAGCAATGGAGATGACCACACCGTGGGCCTGCAAGTCAGCTCCTTTCAGCTCTCAGATCAGCCCTCTGGTTTTAGTGAGGATAAACACAACCAAAGCTTAGCACCACACCTCAACACTTCAGATGACATTTTCTTCAAAGACTTCAGATCCACAGGGACAAGAGGATCATCTCCTGCAAGTGTGCTTGGCCATGACAAGAACTCGAGTCATCAGCATCAGAGACTAGTTTGGGTTGGAAAGGACCTTAAAGGTCATCTAGTTCCAAGCCCTCTGCCATGGGCAGGGACACCTCTTACTAGACCATGTTGGTCAAGGCCTCATCCAACCTGGCTTTGAACACTCCCAGGCTTGGAGCCTCCACAGCTGCTCTGGGCAGCCTGGTCCAGTGCCTCACCACCCTCAAGGCAAGAATTTCCACCTTGTGTCTCATCTAAATCCAGCTTCTGCCAGTCTGAAGCCCTCCCCCCCTTGTCCTGTCACTCCATGCCTTTGTAAAAGGTACCTCTCCAGCTCCCCTGTAGGCCCCCTCCAAATACTGGAAGGCTGCTAGGTCTCCCTGGAGCCTTCTCTTCTCCAGGCTGACCAAGCCAAACTCTCTCAGCCTGGCCTCACAGCAGAGCCTTTCCAGCCCTGCCAGCACTGCTGTGGCCTCCTGCAGGACCTCCAACAGGTCCCTGTCTGTGCTGAGGACTCCAGAGCTGCCCCAGCACTGCAGGGGGGGTCTCAGCAGAGGGGCAGAATCCCCTCCCTGTCCCTGCTGCCCACACTGTTGGGGATGCAGCCCAGCAGACAGGGCTGATTACTCAGTAGCCTTTCAGCCATCTGTCAGTGATTAAAGCCTGCCCGGTAAGCCCTGCTCAGACAGAGTGACCCAGGGTGCCAGCAGCTCGTACTGCCGCCCCCTTCCTCCTTCCAGCATCCTCCTGTAACTGCATTGCAGAGGGGGAATCAGGTTAAGGGCTCCCGCGCTTGCGGGCGAGGGCTGAGCCGTCTGCCGGCGCCTGCTGGAATCAGCGGTGACAGCTCCCGAGCCCAGCAGCCCTTTCAAGCCATTAGCTGCTGTAACCCCAGCGTCTGGCTCCAGCGAGCCCGGGGCCGCGGATGCAGGTACACACATCAAAGCCTGCTTTGCCATCTCCCAGCCCCGAGGCAGCAAAGCAGCCGTGGGATGAGGCAGCAGCTCAGCCCCATCACCCACTGCTCCCCTCGGAAGGCTGCAGTCATGCTGCAGCCTTACTGCTCAGCTTGCTGCTTGTAGCCACCTCAGATGCTCCTCAAGCTGCTTCTCTTCAACCTCACCCAAGCAGCACCCAGAGACCCTTTGTTCCCTGCAGGATGTAAGACCTTTCCCGTGGTTGCACTCCCCCAGCAGTCTGATGCCACCTTTCTTCTGAGATGGACACAAAGCAGCAGCATTTTTTTGCCCCTTATGCCAGAGGTGTCTCACCTCCAGCCCTTCAACTCGGTGTTTGAGATGCCCTCAGCACCAACCAGCAGCCTGTGTCTCTAGCCCAGCTCTCCCCAGGGTTGAATCCACCTCCCTCAGAGCTTTAAACCCAGCATGGTCAGGTCTTGCCTCCTTAGGAGCCCATCAGCTAAACAGCCCCCTCCTGATCTCTCCAAAAAGTGGAGTAACCCCTCTTGACCTGCTGCATCTCCAGCAAGCCTCACCCCTGCACCTCCCCTTTCACCCCCCTCTAGAAGCATGAAGTCAGGGCTGTGACCTCAGGAGTGCAGTAAACTAACAGGCCATCACCAACCCCTAGAGAGAAGCAAAAATCACTCTGAAGCAAAGAGGAAGAGGGCAGGAAGCAGCCTCACACTGCAGGAGCTGACAGCAGAGGAAAAACAACCCCAAAGCACCACCAGGCTGCCCAGAGCTCCTACCTGCCAGGGAACCCAGACACCAGCACCTCCTGACGAGGGGCAGGACCCAAACAAGGGCTGAAGCTGCACCAGTGAGGAGAGGATGACCTCAGCTGCTGCTTGAAGTTTAGCTGGGAGAAGCCATGGAGCAGCTCTCTGCCTGCTACAGGAGGCCAGAACAAACAGCAGAGAGCCTCTGCTGAACCCTGCAGGAAGCCAGAGACCGCAGTGTTTGTTTGCTACCAGGATTCAGAAAGCCAGGGAAGTGCCACCTTTCTGCCAGTGAATAATGTTTTCCTTGAGCTTGTTGTAACAGGACAGCTC
Organism: Colaptes auratus; assembly: GCA_015227895.2. NCBI lineage: Eukaryota > Metazoa > Chordata > Aves > Piciformes > Picidae > Colaptes > Colaptes auratus. The sequence goes on from CM026891.1 coordinate 23,174,677, forward strand.
ATCAACCAGCCACACTCACTGCTGATACTGCAGGACACAGGACAAAGCCCCAGGATCAGCAGGACAGCGTCTTGGCCATCTCTGTGGTGCTGCCCAAGCAGCCAGCAGTCACAGGACAGGAACGGTCTGGCCTGTACCCTCCTCCCCTGGTCTCACTGCTGCCATACATGAAAGCTCCTGGAGAGAAAGGGGCACAGCTCTCTCTCAGCCCCAGCAAGGGTCAGCTCTTCACAAAGGGCTCCTAGGTATCAGGACACAGAGGGCATCATTGGTGTGCTCCTCAAAGGTCCCTGCCACATTATGGCTTGGACTCTACACCCACCAAGTTCAGACTGAACAGACTGCCCAAGGGGGTGGTGGAAGCTCCTCCATCCCTGGAGGTGTTTGCAGCCAGGCTGGAGGTGGCTGTGAGCAAGCTGCTGTGGTGTGAGGTGTCCCTGCCCATGTCCCTGAGCCTTGAGCTCCCTTCCAACGCTGACAGCTCTGGGATGGATCTAAGCATGGCCACACTTCAGGACCATTCCTTGCCTAGCTGCACAAAGGCATCATAGAACCATCAAGGTTGGAAGAGACCTTTAAGATCCTTGAGCCCAGCCATAAACCCAGCACTGCCAGGGCATCACTGCACCACATCTACAGGGCTTGGAAACCTCTCCAGGGACAGCAACTCCCCCCTGCCTTGGGCAGCCCAGGGCTTGGGTCTTTGGGGGAAGAAATTGTTGCTCATGCCCAACCTAAACCTGCCCTAGAGCAACTTGAGGCCATTTCCTCTTGTCTGTTGCTTGTTCCCTGGGAGAAGAGACCAACCCCCCCAAGTCTCCAGCCTCCTTTCAGGGAGTTGTAGAGAGCCAGAAGGTCTCCCCCCAAAGCCTCCTTTTCCCCAGTCTGAACACCTCTCGGCTGCTCCTCACAAGAGTTGTGCTCTGGACCCTTCCCCAGCTTTGCTGCCCTTTGCTCCAGCCCTCAGTGTCCTTCTCAGAGTGAAGGGGACACAACTGAACCCAGGATCCAAGATGCAGCCTCACCAGTGCCCAGCACAGAGGTGCAATCCCTGCCCTGCTCCTGCTGGCCACACCACTGCTGATCCAGGCCAGGCTGCCAGTGGCTTTCTTGGCCACCGGGGCACATGCTGGATCATCTTCAGCCCCTGTCAAACAACATTCCCAGGTCTTTTTCTGCCAAGCAGCTTCCAGACACTCTGCCTCAAGCCTGGAGTGTCCATGGGGTTGATGGGACTCCAGAGCAGGACCTGGCACTTAGCTGGTTGCACAGGAAAGGATCAGTCCCATTTCTCCCAAACCCAGGAGAGCACATGGAGCTCACAGTGTCCTCCACCATGCACCAAGGTGCCAGAAGCACTCTCAGGGGTGGCCTGTAGCCCTGGAAGCAATGCAACTTCTCTACACAAGAGAGGACACAGTGTCCACGTAGTTAAGATGAAAATGAAGCCCAGCTCCAGCCCTGAGGGGCCCAAACTCCAGGGTCACAGTGATAAAACAGGAACAGGAACTGCAGCACAGCCTCCCCCACGCTCCTCTCAGCAAAGAGATGCTGAGAACACTCTGTAACACCAAAGGAGGCCTCTGGGGGAGGAAAAAAGCCCAAAACATCCCTGGGACTGTGACAACAAAAGCAGACTGCACTCAGCAGAAGGCAGATGCAGAGGACATGCTCCACAACATCTCATCTTGGTTTAATGGCCACGGTGGTGTTTGGTTCATGGCCAGACTCTATGATCACAGAATCATCAGGGCTGGAAGGGACCTCAAGGATCATCCAATTCCAACCCCCCTGCCATGGGCAGGGACACTTCACACCACAGCAGGTTGCTCACAGCCACCTCCAGCCTGGCTGCAAACACCTCCAGGGATGAGGCTTCCACCACCTCCCTGGGCAACCTGTGCCAGGCTCTCACCACCCTCATGGGGAAGATCTTGGAGGCCTTTTCCAGCTGTAAGAATTCGATGATTCTGTGACCTATCTGTTGGGCCAAGAGCCCACAGCACTGCTCAGGCCTTTGCTGCAATGAGTCTAGCTCTCCTGTGCTTAAACAAGGGGAAGACAGACACACTTCACCTGTCCTCCTGTGTGGAGTAAGAGGGAAGAGGAGGGAGTAGGAGGAAAGTGAGTGTCTTAACACTCTTTGGAAGCATTTTGGACAGGAAGGCTTGAGCAATTCACTCCTGAGGCTGCCTGTCTCTGAGGAGACCTAAATGTGGCCTTCCAGGATCTGCAGGGGGCTGCAAGAAAGCTGGGGAGGGACTTTTGAGGCTGTCAGGGGGGGATAGGACTGGGGGGGATGGAGCAAAAGTAGAAGTGGGGAGCTTGAGCTTGGCTGTGAGGAAGAAGTTGTTCCCCAGGAGGGTGGTGAGAAGCCAAGAGCTGTCCCAGGACAAGGCAGGAGCAGACAGATAAACTGCTGGCCGAGATACACAAACAAAGCACAAGAAACCTTTGAGGGGTCATGAGACTACTTGCACAGACAGCTTGAGCCAAAGACAGGACAGACCTCATCCCTCCATGTCCACATCACAAACACAGGCCCTCAGCTGATCCAACTGCAGGTGGAGAGGCACCAGCACCCACCATGCCAATCACCTCTTTAACACTGGCAGGCCATGAATCAATCTGTTTCCTACACTGTTGCTGTGGCAGCGAGAGGAACATGAGCAGTGAAAGGCTTGTGAGCACTGTCCTGGAGGTAAAGTAGTTCCTGTTTCTGAAGAAGATGATTTGTGCACTCTCCAGGTCCCATGAGCCTTTTGCAGAGCAGCAGCAAAGCCTGCTGGTGACCTCCTGTCCCAGAACAAGCTCTGCTTCTTCAAAGCAGCACCCACTGTCCACCTGCACCAACAGCATTTTGCTCTCCAGAGATCCCAGAATCCCAGACTGGTTTGGGTTGGCAGGGACCTTGCAAGGTCATCTACTCAACCCCACCCCCCACACCCCTGCAGTCAGCAGGCTCATCTACAACCAGAGCAGGCTGCTCACAGCCCCACACAACGTGACCTGGAATGGTTGCAGCCATGGGGCAGCTCCCACCTCCCTGGCCAAGCCAGGCCAGGCTCTCCCCACCCTCAGTGTCCAACATTTCTCCCTTCTCTCCACTCTCAATTTCCCTCTTTCAGTTCAGACCATCCCCCCTGGCCTATCACAGAAGGCCCTGCTCAGAAGCCTGTCCCCAGCTTTCTTAGAGGCCCTCATGATGATAATGGAGCTCTAACAGCCTACCACAGCTTTCAGGAGCTGGAGCCAGCTCACCATCCTTCTGACAGCACAAATCTGAGCAACTAGCCAGTCTGGTTAGCCAAGAGAGATTCCACTCCAGAACAGAGCAATGCTCCCGACAGGGAAGCAGAGGGAAGCAGCTCCAAGTCCTTCACTGACATCTTGTGTCAGAAGCAGGAACTGGAGACACCGAGGGCCAAGTGGGTCCCGAGGATACCCAGCACAGGTGGAGAGCACATGAGGAGCTCTGGCTGAGGTTCAACCACAGCCCCAGGACTTTTGGAGCTGGAAGGAAGGACTGAAAACATTTTTGATGGGAGTTTTACAGGAAAGGTTAAGCCAAAACAGCTCTCATGTCCTTCCCGCAATTCCAGTCATGTTTTCCTGCTCCTTAAAGCCATCTCAGCAGCCTGCCTGACCACAGAGGGCCTCCCTGGCTCTCTTTGGGACTCAGGCAAGAGCCTGAACTGATCACACAAACAGAAATGACAGAGGATGCAGGCAGAAGAGCAGGATCTCCTCCTACCAGCAGCACTAAGCTGCCAGCACAAGTCCTGGAGCAGAGAAGTCAATTCCTTCGTGCTTGCAGACTGATCCAAGCACAGGAGAGGGAGCAGCAGTTCAGATCTGGAAGCACAACATCCTCCAAGCAATGTCAATACCAGGGAATAGCCAGGGCCAGCCCCAGAACAGCCATGGCCAAGGTGATCAACCACCCACTCCAGGACTGGGATTAGCTGCAGAGCCAGTCACACACAGGAGCCAGCAGCAATGACAGAACACCAACAGTGGGGAAGAATCTGTGAGTACTTTATGCCTGAATGCTGATTTGGTTGCTAATAGACTACCCACTGCCTGGGTATAGTGCAGACAAGCATCTGGGAGAGCAGGAATGCACATTAAAGAGGCTGTGCAGCACAGAAAACAGGCACTGAAATGAGAAAATCAGAACCAAAGGGACAGAGAAAGGAAACAGCCTGACCACAGCCCAGTGTCAGTGACCAGCAGCAAGGTTCCTCTGAAGGAAAATCCCTCCACAAGAGCACACTAGATAGAGAGGCACAGAAAGCCAAGGGGAGGAGGAACAGGATTGGCAGAGGGCTTGGAACAGCCTTCAGGCTCTGAATGAAGCCTGACAAGAGCAGAGCAGCCACTGCCATCAGACAGCTGTCAGAGGCTGGACAGTAAGGACACCAAAACAAACACAGGGCAGCTCCAGCCTGACTCATTCCAAACACAGAAAGCACAGCTCCAAGGGAGAGCCAATTGGACACAGCTTGGTTCAGAAGGCAAAGCAGGGAGAAAAAGGAGAAGGTACAAGTACAGAAAAAGCCTCCAAAGAGAAAGTTACCTGCAGTGAAGGTGATAAAGTGACAGTTCAGGGCATGCTAAGACTCCTGCCTAGCACAAAAGCAGGAACACAGAGTCACAGAAACATTCAGCTTGGAACAGACCCTCAGGAGCACCAAGTCCAACCCAGAACCCTACTCTACAAGGGTCACCCCTAAACCATAGCCCCAAGCACCACAGCCAAACCACCTTTGAACACAGCCAGGAAAACAGGCTTCAAGGAGCTGGTCAGCAGGAGGCCTGGGAAACGGCCCTCAGGGGCAAGGCAGCCAAGCAGAGCTGGCAGAGCTTGAAGGACACTCTCCACAAAGCCCAAGAAATCTTCTTCCCCAAGGGTAAGAGATCAGACAAGGAAGGGGACAGACCACCAGGGCTGAGCCAGGACCTGCCCCGGGCAAACTGCCGGGCAAGAAGGAACCGCGCAGGGGTGTGGGGAGTACAGGGACGCTGCCTGGGGGCAGGGAGGCCAAGGCACAACTGGAGCTGAGCTTGGCAGAGGATGCAAAGAACAGGAAGAAGGCCTTCTACAGGTGTGACAGCCATGAAGGCCAAAGAAAATGTCCAAGCTGGTGACAAGAGATGAGGAGAAGGCCTTGGTACTCAACTCTTTGCTTCACTCTCCTCTTCCAGGCCCTAGGCCCCACAGCAAGAACAGATACTGCTGCAAGCACAGAGCTGGAGGCAAGTCCAGCTACAAAGGGGAGCTTCTGTTGAAGTAAAACCACCTTGGATGCAGTTAAAGTAGAGACTGAGGCACACCACAGCACTCTGTTCTCATTCCCTTGTCTCAGCATGCGAGGGAGCAGCTTGCTCCCTCAGCCTGCACCCAGGGTTCAGCTGGCCACGGATGGCTCAGACAGTCAGGATGAAGTTCAGTTGCTCAGCAAGGATCACCTTGGGTAAAACTGATGGCTCACCAGCACTCACAGAAGAATGACCCAGTAATTACAGCCCCACTGAGCAAAATAACCAACATCCCTGCATGTGTTTCCAGCCTATTTGCAGAGAGACCTGGGTCTGACCTGTTGAGAGGTGTGATCCCAGGATCCGGACAGCAGCCACTGAAAACTGGTGGGACTGAGAGAGAGGAACAGTTTAGCACTGATTAACCAGGATATGAGGAGACCACAGGAGGTGAGGAGCACAGAGCAAAAACCATCTCCAGCTTTAGAGACATTGATTGAGAAAAAAGGCAATGGCTGGAAATCAAAAGTAAGATAACTCAAGACTCCAGGAAAGAGGTAACTCAGCAGGGCACTTATGAACCCCAGAGCTGCAGGGACCCCAAGGCTCAGCCAGCTCCAAGCCCTGCCCTGGGCAGGGACACCTCCCACCAGGGCAGCTTACTCACAGCCACCTCCAGCCTGGCTGCAAACACCTCCAGCCAGCAGCAGGAGGCTTCCACCACCTCCCTGGGCAGCTGGGACAGGCTCTCACCACCCTCCTGGCCACAACTTCTTCCTCACAGCCAAGCTCACCTCCCCACTTCTCCTTTGCTCCATTCCCCCATTCCTGTCCCTCCCTCACCCCCTCCAAATCCCTCCCCAGCTTTCCTGCAGCCCCCTGCAGACCTGCAAGGCCACCAGAGCTCTCCCTGGAGCCTTCTCCTCTCCAGCCTTCACAGCCCCCACTCTCTCAGGCTGTGCTCAGAGCAAAGCAGCTCCAGCCCTCTGCTCACGCCTCCTGGCCCTGCTCTGGACCCCTCACACCCCTCCACAGCCTTCCTGGCACAGAGGCTGCAGAGCTGGGCACAGAGCTGCAGCTGTGGCTCAGCAGAGTGGAGCAGAGAGGCAGAATCCCCTCCCTGGCCCTGCTGGCCACACTGCTGCTGCTGCAGCCCCGGCTCTGCTTGGCTCTCTGGTCTGCCAGTTGCTCACTGCTGGCTGCTGCTGAGTTCTCCTCCCCCAGCACCCCAAGGCCTCTCCTGCAGGGCTGCTCTCCAGCCATCCCTGCCCAGCCTCTAGCAGTGACTGGATTGCCCTGCCCCAGCTGCAGGACCTTGCCCTTGGCCTTGTTGAACCTCCTGAGGTTGTCCTGCCCAGCTCTGCAGCCTGCCCAGTCCCTCTGGAGGGAATCCTTCCCCCCAGCCTGCCCAGGTCCCTCTGGAGGGATCCC
>CM026891.1:23181869-23292038 GCA_015227895.2 Colaptes auratus
GGGCTGTAGAGAGCAATGAGGTCTCCCCTCAGCCTCCTCCAGCCTAAACGGCCCCAGCTCCCTCAGCTGCTCCAGCCCAGCCCTGTTCCTCAGACCCTTCCCCAGCTTTGTTGCCCTTCTCTAGCCCTGCTCCAGCTCCTCATTGTCCTTCATGGAGTGAGGGTCCAGAACTGAACCCAGGACTGAAGGTGTGGCCTCACCAGAGCCCAGCACAGGGGGCTGATCCCTGCCTTACTGCTGCCCACACCACTGCTGAGCCAGGACTTCAGTTCTTGGAGGAGAAGGCCAAAAGTTGAGCTGAGCTTTTTCTCTGTCACCTCTGGTTTCTCAGCCCAGGAGTCCCTGCAGAGCCAGTCTGGTTGGGTGCCCCTTCTCCTGGCCCTGCTCCATGAGTACACAGCCAGCAACTCCTGGTGGCAGCCTTATTTCTCCCTCTGGCAGGACTTCAGAAGCTTGGATCACCCAATGTTCTGGTAAGGGGAAGCCAAGGGGGGAGATGTGGGGTGGCTGAGTGTAGGTGCAGTCCAGTGGCTGCTGCCCCCTGCCCTGGTGGGGCTGGAGGAGGTGCTGCTGGGTGGTGCAGCCCTTGCCCTGCACTGGCAGTAACCTCAGGGCTCCTCTCAGGCACTACGCTTGGGGCTGGAGCTAGCTTCAGTATAACCAGAACTTGTGCATGTGGAGGGCACAAGGAAGCTCAGAGGTGGAAGGAGGAAGGAGTTTCTTGCCCCTTCCCCCTGGGGCAGGGAGATGAAGCTGCTCTGTCCTGCCACAGGCCGGAAGAAGAGCGAGCAAGGCTCCTGCAGGGCACAAGCATCCCAGAAGCTGTGGACAAGGACCTTGCCAACATCCAGCTGGAGTACAGCTCCATCATCCTGCCTTTCATGGAGTCCCACCCTGACATCTTTGACCCCAAGGTGCACACACTGGAGCTGTACAAGCAGCTGGTGGCCTTTGTCATGGCCTACAGGTGAGAAGGGAAGGCTGTGCTCTGACAGGGAGCAAGAGCAGAGAAGGCTCAGAGGTTGTGTTCCTTACAGGCTGCAGTGGCACACGGCCATGAAGCTGGCCCTGTGCTGCAGGTTGCACAACTGCCTTGTCTTAGCTTCCAGGAGCCTCTGGAGGAGGAAGATGAAGATGAAAAGGGCCCCAATCCCCCCATGATGGTACCTGTGGCAGATATTCTCAACCACGTGGCCAACCACAATGCCAACCTGGAATACACTCCCGTGAGTGCAGAGCAGCTGTGCCAGGCAGCAGCAGGGTCTGCTCCCTCCCTGCTCAGGGTGGTGCCATGGCAAGGCTGGCCCTGAGCCCTGCTCAACCTGCCTGGGCAGTGAGCTGGGCCTGGCTCTTGCCCCCGCTTTAGCCAGGAGGAGCTTAGGGGCACCTCGGCCCCCGCGTGCCTGGGCGGTGGCAGCGCCGCAGCTCTCGGCACCCCTCTTGCTCCGCAGCACTGCCTGCAGATGGTCAGCACCCAGCCCATCAGCAAAGGCCAAGAGATCTTCAACACCTATGGGCAGATGGCCAACTGGCAGCTGCTGCACATGTATGGCTTTGCAGAGCCCTACCCTGGCAACACCAACGACACAGCCGACGTGCAGATGGTGACGCTGCGCAGGGCGGCGCTGCAGCGTGAGTGGCACCCGCGGCACGGCTGGCATCACACAACCACGCTGGGCTGGGGGGGAGGAGCCTTCAGAGCTCATCCAGGTCCACTGCCCACCCTGTGACAGACAGCTGCAGCTAGAGCAGGTTGCTCTCAGCCCCAGCCAGCCTCACCTGCACTGCTGCCAGCCGCGGGGCAGCTCGGGCCAGGCTCTCCCCAGCCTCAGTGTCCAACATTTCTCCTCCTCTCCACTCTCCACCTCCTTCTTGCTGTACCATATCCCCCTTGGCCTGGTACAGCAGGCCCTGCTCCAAAGTCTGTCCCCAGCTTTCTGAGAGGCCCTTCTAGCACTGAGAGGTCACCAGGTGGTCTCCCAGGAGCCTTCCCCAATGCTCACTCTTGTCCAGTGGTGATGTAAGGAAGTGGGGACCAAGGGCAGCAGGGTCACCAAGCCTGCTCCACAGCACTGCAGCTGCTGGGGCTTCACCCATGTTTTCTGCCCCCTGTTCCCCTTCTCCACCCCCCTGCACTGCACCTCCAGCAGTGCTTGCAGCTCTGCTTGTCTCCCAAGCAGGTGCCAAGAGCGAAGCAGAGCAGCAGCTGGTCAGAGAGCAGTGGGACTTCTTGTGCCAGCTGGAGATGGTGGGGGAGGAAGGGGCCTTTGTGCTTGGCTGGGATGAAGTGCTGACAGAGGAGGAGCTGTCCATGACCCTCAAGGTGAGCACTGCCACGTGGAAGGGCTCTGTGAGGAAGTGCACTGACCCAGAGCAGCCTGGGGAGAGGATCAGCCAAGGGGGATGAGTAGAGGAAGGCATTTGGGACTACCAGCCCTGTGGCTGCCCGTTCCCCAGGGTTCAGGAACTGCTTCTGTCTTCCTCTCCTGAGCTAACCACCCTCCTGTACTTAGGAACTGGCCTGAAGGGCTCTGTGCCTCCTGCTAGTCTAGAGAGCTGCTGCAGCACAGCAGGCAGCAACCCCAATGTCCTTCAAACCTATTTCCAACACACAGCTTTGCTTGTGTTCAGCACAAGTTCCTTCTGGGATCTAAGGCAGCTTTACCCTGGCCCTTAGTGCCACTGAGGAGCAATTCCTGAGCTCCACATGGGTCTAACCCCAGTCTCTTGCAGAGGACAAAGCCTGATACTGCCTCCAGCTCTGGGCTCCCCAGCTGCAGAGGGACAGGGAGCTGCTGCAGAGAGCCCAAGGGAGGGCTGCAAGGCTGCTGAGGGGACTGCAGCACTGCCTGGGCAGGAGAGGCTGGAGCCCTGGGGTGTGTGCAGGTGCAGGGAGAAGGCTGAGAGGGATCTGCTCAATGTCTCTCAAGAGCTGAGGGCTGGGGGCAGGAAGGGAGGGCCAGGGCCAGGCTCTGCTCCCTGTGCCCTGGGGGAGCAGAAGAGGCAAGGGCTGGAAAGTGCAGCCCAGGAGGTTGCAGCTCAGCAGGAGGAAGAACTTGTTGGCTGGGAGGCTCCCAGAGGCCTGGAGCAGGCTGCCCAGAGAGGTTGTGGAGTCTCCTGCTCTGGAGCCTTCCCAGCCCTGCCTGGATGGGCTCCTGTGCCCCCTGGGCTGGGTTCTATGGCCCTGCTCTGGCAGGAGGGGTTGAACTGGAAGACCTCCAGAGGTCCCTTCCAACCCCTAACATCCTTTGAGCCTGTGAAGCACTCACTGCCAGGGCCTTGTCTCTCTGCCTGGGTCCTTGCAGGTGCTCTGCATGTCGGCAGAAGAATTCCAGGAGTACAAGGAGCAGGATGGGTGGGAGGATGACAGTGAGGAAGAGGAGAACTCCACCCTTTCCAACGAGGCTCTCTCCAGACTGAAAGCCCCTTGCAAGAAGCTGCTCTATGACAGTGTGCTGCTGACTCTGGAGTCCTACAGGTCAGACCTGAAAGCGGAGCAGGAGCTGCTGGATAAGAAGGAGGCCTTTGAGCAGCTGAGTCGGAGGGAGCAGCAAGCTCTGCACGTGCGCTACGGCCAGAAGAGGATCTTGCACCAGCTCCTGCAGCTGCTGGCTTAGCAGCCCGGCTGGGAGCTGCCTGCAGCTGCTCAGGAAGGGAAGGTCACCCTTGGCCATCTCTTCTAGAGCAGCAAGGTCAGAGATGGCTCCACCTCGCCCCTCACGGGCAGAGGACTTTTTAGCTACCTCCACATCACCAAAGCTCTTCCCCAGCACAGAAGTGGCTTTGGGTGGCCTTACCTTACTGGGAGAGCTCTGAAGCACAACTCCTACCTCCTTCAGGACTGAAGGCACCCCACAGCTCCCAGCTGGGCAAAGGCAGCTGTGCAGTGTCAGCACAGCAAGGGGAGCTCCCTCACTCAGCATCAGCCACTGAAGGCAAGGGCTGCTCCTGGGCCAGATGAAGAGGGCAGGAATCCAGCTGGTAGCACCCACAGAGGTTCAGTGGCAGGTGGAGATGCCAGGACTGGACTCTTCACTTCCACTCAGCTGGCAGTGGGCACCTGAGGAGTCCAGGCCCATCCCTCAGGATTTCCTGGGGGCTCAGCAGAGGAAGGTGCTCCTTTCACCTCCAGAAGGTGTTTCTGCAGGGACCCCTCTCAAAGCTCTGCAGCTGCTGGAGTCTCCACAGTGGATGCACAGCTCCAGCTGCAACAGCTCTCCCCTGAACTCAGGTCTTGCCCTGTGTTATCTTTAGCCCTGGTCCTGTTTTTCCTCTGCAGTCTCTGCATGCCAGGAGGGAGGGCTGCAGGCCAAGCTCTGCTCAATAAAGCTGAATGTTCCTCACCCAGCCAATGGAATCTACTTCAGCAAGGAGCAAAGCCTCACCTGGGAGATGGGAGTCTCTGCTGCTCCTGCAGCCTGAAGTGTTGCAAACTAGCACAACCCAGGCTGTCCTTGTGGAGGTGAAGGTCAGCCACAGCCCTGCCTGCACTGTAGGGGCCAGGGTGGCCTGACAGGAGCTAGGGATTGATGCTTCTGACTCTCCCTATGACAGTGGTGCCATGCAGTGGCTGCCCAGAGTCCATCCTGCCATCCTGGTGCTTCTCTCCCTACAGCAGATGAGATTTCAGAGTGGGGTTATTGGCCTCTTGGCCAAGTCTTGTCCACCTGCAAGCCCTTCTTGAGGCCTCAAGGGAAGCAGCCATGGGGAGCAGTGTCAGTGCAGACCCAGACTCCAGAGCTCTGAGTGAGCTTTGCTGGAATTAAGAACAGCAGGAAGAAGTCCCCAGGGCAGCTGGGACAGAATGAAAGCTGGTTGCTGATGATTCCCTGCATCCTAACCCAGTGCAGGAGGAAGAGCAAGCTGGAGCTGTCACACCAGAGCCAAGCAATTCCAGCTACACAAGGCTCAGTTTCAACACATGAAGTGCCAGGGAACTGAAGGAGCTGGCAGGAGATGACTCCTTGGCACAGAGGGGCTGAGAAACGCTGTTTAGGAGAACAGGTGAGAGAGAGAGTTCCCTTGGAGCTGCAGCCTGCCAGCAGAGTGGCCTCAGTGGGCCCCTGGAGGTGGTTTTTGCTCTGTGCAGCTAAAGCACAGCCAAGGCCACAATCCCTTAAGCCCCAGCAGGATATCCTGAGCTCTCCACCCACACAAGAGCAGTCCATTAGCTTGGAGGTATAAAGCTACCTCAGAAGGCAAGCAGTGAAGCTCCATTTCCTCCCAGCTGCTCTGCTGCAGGGCTCAGGCTAAAGGATTTTGTAGTGTTGTCACCACTGAAGCCACCTACCCTGCTTACAGCCAGCAACCTCCCACAGATCCCTGCCGAAGGGATCAGCACAGCAGGGTGCTCTGGAAAGACACAGCAAGCAAAGCTGATTCGTGCTTGAGCCTCCCCTGCAAGCAGGCTGCTTCCCAGCACAGCACTGGCAGAGCCCAACTGCTGCTGAACTCAGGTGTTGGAAGGGACCTCACCCACTGCCAGGGGCTGGTAGGCCAGGACAAGGTTGGCCTGGGAGGAAAGAAGGGAAAAGCCACAGCTCAGGGAGAGGAGGAGGAGAAGGCAGGGCCCAGGAGGAGGTAGAGCAGTGCCTGCTGCACTCACAGTGCTGGAGAGCAGCCCAGGAGCCTCTCCATAGAGCACAGAACGTTAGGGGTTGGAAGGGACCTCTGGAGGTCATCCAGCCCAAGCCCCTGCCAGAGCAGCCTCACCCAGGGCAGGGCACACAGAACACATCCAGGGGGGTTGGAAGCTCTCCAGAGCAGGAGGCTCCACAACCTCTCTGGGCAGCCTGCTCCAGGCTCCAGCAGCCTCACAGGGACAAAGCTTCTCCTCCTGTTCCTGTGGCTCCTCCTCTGCTCCAGCTTGCCCCCAGTGTTGTCCTTGGCCATCCCTGAGCAGAGCCTGGCTCCAGCCCTGCACAGCTTTATCCCCAGCACTGAGGGCAGCCCTCAGGCTCCTCTGCTCCCAGCTGCCTCAGCCTGTGCTCACAGGGAGATGTTCCCCTGGCTGCAGCAGCTCTGTGCTGGACTCTTTCAAGCAGCTCCCTGAGGTCCTTCTTGAACTGAGAGGCCCAGAACCGAACACAATATTCCAGGTGTGGCCTCAGCAGGGCAGAGTAGAGGGGCAGGAGAACCTCTCTGGACCTCACCATACCCCAGATACTTCCTGTCCTTTCCTCCTGCACCTGCAAAGCAGAGCCCTCTGTAGCCCTAACAGCTCCCTTCTGCCAATCCAACCCATTCCCAGCAGGCAGTGGCAAAAAGGGCAGGTGTGGGATGGGTGGAACTCTTCAGAAGGGAGTTTAGAAGGCAAACTTTGGGCAGGCAGGATGGAGCTGGAGAGAAGAAGCAGAGTGGCAGGTGCTGCATGTCATGACTTTAATGTGTTAACTACAGGATGCATACATACAAGAAGTGGGAGAACTAAAAAGGCCAAGAACTAGAAAGGCTACAAAATACAACACAGGGACCAATACTTTACAAAAAAAAACCTCAAAACAAACCCCAAGAACCCAAAAACATTCAAAATCCTTACAAAAGTGGGGGCTGTATTGGTCCTTTGGGTTCATTTCTCTCTCTGGGTGGGTTGGGTTTATTGGTTGGTTCCCCCCCCCCCCCCTTCCCCCTCTTTTTTTAAACAACTTTATCCTGATGTGGTCTCAAGGTGAAAGGGAGGAGTGGGAAAGGCTCTGGATTGAAACCCTCACCCTCTCCCCTGGGCACCTTCCAACATGTACCAGTGGCCAAACCCCACCAAAAAGAAGACATCCCCCACCACAAACAGTCCCCAGACCACCACCAGAAAGCCCCAACCCCCCCAGAGAAATCACAGCTGAGGTCTGGTCTCTGGTTTCTTCCCTAAGACCGAGCTGAGCCCCCCCCAAAGGGCCTGAGGTGTAGCTTCTCCACCACAAAGATGGCTTCTCTCTGCCTGCTGCCCAGCATTTGGTGAGGAGAGGGAGAAGGTGGGGTGGGGGGGGATAAAAACCAGGAGCAGCGATGCTGAACCTCAGCCCCCTTCCCCTCCCTCCTTTTCCTGAGCTCCACAGGATCCCCCCCAGGTCCCAGACACCTTGGGCTGGATTTAAAGGTGTCCTTCCTCCCCTTCCCCAGGACAGAGCAGTAAGTCCCATCACAGCAGACCCTGGCTTTGCAGTTGTGTCTTTGGGAGCCTGGGGACGCTGGGACGAGGAAGGCTGCCCCCAGACAAGTGCTTGGCACCAGCAGCTCTCCCCCCTCTCCCTGCCCCCCCTCCCCTTTTCACCACCCCAGCTGGCCAGAGGCATCACTTCCCCCCCCTGCCTTTGTGGTGGTGTTTTCTTTACACCATTTGCACAACCCCAGAAGTCCAGACAGAAAGGGGAAAAGAGAGGAAAAAAAAAAAAAAAAGGTTTCCTGTTTTCCTTGTATTTACAACTGGTTTAAAATGATATTCACAGCATCTTCTGGGTTTTGGCCAAAAAGTCAGGAGCAAAACGAAAAACAACCAAGAAAAGAAAAGAAAAGAGAAAAAGGAAGAACCCGACCCAGCCTCCTCCCTCCCCTTGCCCCTCCCCCACGACGGCTTCGACCTGTGGAACGTGCCAGACTTCCTTCCACCCGGGGGCTGTTGTGGCTACTCCATTTGAGGGGGGGCTGGGAAGGCCAGGAGGAGCCTCGCAGAGCCTTCTGTCAGTTGGGTGGGCTGAGGACCTCCTCCCAGCAGCTTGCAGCTTCCCCTAACTGGCACCAGTCCCTTCCATGACTTGCTGGGCCTGCTTCTGCCCCATGCAGCACTGTGCAACTGACTGGAACAACCTGGGCACGGAAGCAAGGCAGGGTTAGGGGGTGTGGAATGCACCACAGAAGCAGCAGGGCCGCTCCAGGGCGCTCCCTGGGGCCCTGCTTCAGAGGTGCTGGGGCAGGGATTTGGTGTCCCTGGTGCTGGAGCTCTACTCACTTCTCAATCTCTGGAGCACAGTGAACAAATTCATGGTTCCAGAACTTAAAGGCTGGGTTCTTGATCAGCTCAATGAAAGTGATGAGGAGACCCCAGGGATGAGGCCTATTTACAATCAGTCTTTCCAAGAGAACCCTGAAACCCACAAGTGAAAGCAAGGTTACAGATCCAAGAGAGCCAAAACCATGCAGAGGGGCAGGGAGGGGGGAGGGCTAAAAGCTGAGAGAACCACAGAATGGTCCAGGCTGGAAGGGAGCTCCCAAGCTCATCCAGTCCAACCCCCTGCACCCAGCAGGGACATCCCCAGCTGGAGCAGGCTGCCCAGGGCCCTCTCCAGCCTCACCTGGAATATCTCCAGGGATGGGATCCCAACCACCTCCCTGGGCAGCCTGTTCCAGTGTTCCACCACCCTCATGGTGCAGAACTTGTTCCTCACAGCCAATCTCAATCTGCTCTGCTCTGGTTTGAAGCCATTGCCCCTGGGCCTGTCCCTGCAGGCCTTGGGGAACAGTCTCTCTCCATCCCTCCTGGAGCCCCTTCAGGTACTGTCACAGGCTGCGCCAAGGTCTCCCTGGAGCCTTCTCTTCTCCAGGCTGCACAGCCCCAGCTCCCTCAGCCTGGCCTCACAGCAGAGCTGCTCCAAGCCCCTGAGCATTCTCCTGGCCTCCTCTGGAGCCTCTCCATCAGCTCCAGGTCCTCCCTGTGCTGAGGCTCCAGAGCTGCACCCAGCCCTGCAGGGGAGGTCTCAGCAGAGCAGAGGCAGAATCACCTCTGTGGCTCTGCTGGCAATGCTGCTCTGGATGCAGCCCAGGCTGGGATTTGCCTTCTGTGCTGCAGCCTCACCCTGCCTGCTCCTGGCCAGCTTCTCCCCACCAGCACCCCCAAGGCCTTTCCCACAGGGCCAAGGGCTTCCCTCACCTTGTGATCTGCTCCTGGATGGCCTCAGTGTTGGCCTCAGCAAACAGGTAGAGCATGGTGCAGCTGAAGTAGTGCGTGTGGCTGTTGGGGTAGCGCAGCTGGTTGGCGATGGCGTTCAGGAAGAGATACCGGCCTGCGGGGCACAGCGAGCAGAGCCTGCCTCAGGCACGGCCTGCACTGCCTCAGCTCCAGCTGAGAGCACAGCTGAGCACAGGGCAGCTCCCACCCCTCCGGGCAGCCTGGGCCAGGCTCTCCCCACCCTCAGGCTCCAACATTTCTCCTCTCCACCCTCCATCTCCCTCTTGCAGTCCAAACCATCCCCCCTTGGCCTGGCACAAGTGGCCCTGCTCCAGACTCTGTCCCCAGCTTTCTGATCAGCCCCTTTATGGCCTGCAAGGCCACCAGAAGGTGTCCCTGGAGCCTTCCCCAGGCTGCCCAAGCCCAACTCTCTCAGCCTGGCCTCCCAGCAGAGCCCTGCCAGCCCTGCCAGCACTGCTGTGGCCTCCCCTGGGCCTGCTCCAGCAGGTCCCTGTCTGTGCTGAGGGCTGCAGAGCTGCCCCAGCACTGCAGGGAGGTCTCAGCAGAGCACAGCAGAGGGGCAGAATCCCCTCCCTGCCCCTGCTGCCCACCCTGCTGGGGCTCAGCCCAGGGCATGGCTGGGGCTGGGCTGGCAGTGCTCAGTGCTGGCTGCTCTCCAGCTCTGCACTCTAAGTCCTCCCCCAAGTCCTTCCCCTCTGTGCTGCTCTCCAGCCTGGACAGATACTGGGGATTGTCCTAACCCAGGTGCAGGACACTGGACTTGGCCTTGCTGAGCCTCACAGGGTTCACATGGTCCCACTCCTCCAACCTGTCCAGGGTCCTGCCCCTGAGGTGTGTCAGCTGCACAGCTCAGATTGGTATCACCTGCAAGGCTGCTGAGGATGCACTGGATCCTGCTATGGAACTGCTGAAGATACTCAACAGCCCCAGGCCAGACCCCTGAGGGCTTTCACTGATCACCAGTCTCCACCTGGCCATCAACCTGCTGATCACCAGCATCACCCCCTCTGGGGTGCGGAGGGAGAGAGAAGGGAACCACCATCACCTTCCCCAGGAGCCTTTCCCAGCTCACCTTCGGTGTCCAGGTCTACTGCCAAGTTCTGGAAGATGTCCATGTGTGCTGAGTGGGTGATGGTGCTCATGGAGGGGGTGCTGCCCTTGTTGTGGATGTGTGCAATCGCCTGGGTCCCCACGTACAGCACCAAGGCGTTGATCAGCTGGATGTTGTAGCGGTTGCCAGGCTCGTTGGAGACCTAGCAGCAGAGATCACAGCTCACAGGGTGCCAGGGGCTGGAAGGGACCCCTGGAGACCCTCCAGTGCCAGCCCCCTGCCAGAGCAGGAGCACAGAGCCCAGCCCAGGGGGCACAGGAACACATCCAGGCAGGGCTGCACAGGCTCCAGAGCAGGAGACTCCACAACCTCTCTGGGCAGCCTGCTCCAGGCCTCTGGGAGCCTCCCAGCCAACAAGTTCTTCCTCCTGCTGAGCTGCAACCTCCTGGGCTGCACTTTCCAGCCCTTGCCTCTTGTGCTCCCCCAGGGCACAGGGAGCAGAGCCTGGCCCTGGCCCTCCCTTCCTGCCCCCCAGCCCTCAGCTCTTGAGAGCCATTGAGCAGATCCCTCTCAGCCTTCTCCCCTGCACACTGCACACCCCCAGGGCTCTCAGCCTCTCCTGCCCAGGCAGTGCTGCAGTCCCCTCAGCAGCCTTGCAGCCCTCCCTTGGGCTCTCTGCAGCAGCTCCCTGTCCCTCTGCAGCTGGGGAGCCCAGAGCTGGAGGCAGCCTTCCAGCTGTGGCCTCCCCAGGGCAGAGCAGAGGGGGAGGAGAAGCTGCCTGGCCCTGCTGGCCACACTCTGCTGAATGCCCCCCAGCACCCCCTTGGCCTTCTTGGCCCCCAGGGCTCATTGCTGTGCCCTGCAGCCCTTGCTGCCCAGCAGCACTCCCAGCTCCTTCTCCTTGGGGCTGCTCTCCAGCAGATCCCCTCCCAAGCTGTGCTGCTGCAGTTTGCTCTTCCTGCCCAGCTGCAGGACTCTGCTCTGCTCTTGCTTCAGCCTCAGCAGCTTCCTCTCTGCCCAGCTCTCAGCCTCTCCAGCTCTCTTCATGGCCTCACAGCCTGCAGCTGGCTCAGCCATGCTCCCAGCTTGGGATCCTCAGCAGACTTGCAGAGCAGGCACTCCAGAGGCAGCAGCATGAGCAGTCTGCACTCCTCCAGCCATCAAAGCTGCAACAGACTCCTGCAATCCTTGTGCTTGTAAGAGATCTTTAAGATCATCTGAGCCCAGCTGCCAGGGCACCACTAAACCATGGCCCTCAGCACTGCCCCCCACGGCTTTGGATCCTCCCCAGCAGCCTGGCTCAGGGTTAGACACTTCTTCAGTGAAGAAACTGTTCCTAGGGTCCAATCTAAACCTCTCCTGGCACCACCTGAGGCTGTTTCCTCTCATCCTGTCACTTCTTCCTTGGAAGAAGGGACTGACCCCGAGCTGGCTTCAGCCTCCTCCGAGGGAAGGAGTTGTGGAGAGCCAGAAAGCCTCTCTTGAGCCTCCTCTTCTCCAACTCCTTCCCCAGCTTTGCTGCCCTCCTCTGGACCTGCTTTTATTCCAGTCCTGCATGCAGACCCAGAGGCTTCTGGAACAATGAATCCATTTGGTGTCAGAATTCAATCAGAGTCTGAAAAGCCACAATCAAGCTCAAAAAACAAAGCCCTTGAATGTCAGGCACTGGCTGGGTAAACAGCACTGGAGCCACGGGATGGAAGCCACAAGACTCTTCAGCACCCAGTGGGGGAGGACAAAAGAAAGCAAAGCTTGATGCAGCCAGCTCTGAGGACCCTTCAGGGCTGTGTGCTAGAGGCATGCAGGCAGGAGGGTCACAGATGCTTAGCATCACATTTGCACTACAAGCATTTGGCAGCTCCTGTAGATGACAGCCTTTAAATGAGATCAGTTTGAAGGTCCTGAAAGCAAATATTGCTCTTTCCTTAAGTCCCACCTGGCCCAACAGGGAAACATCCTGCTGGGGGAATGCCTCAGAGAAATGAGCATTTAGAATCACAGCACTGCCTGCTCCAAACCCTGTCCCCAGCTTTCTGAGAGGCTCTCTGAGCACTGCAAGGCCACCAGAAGGTCTCCCTGGAGCCTTCTCCAGGCTGCCCAAGCCCAACTCTCTCAGCCTGGCCTCCCAGCAGAGCCCTTCCAGCCCTGCCAGCACTGCTGTGGCCTCCTCTGGCCCTACTCCAGCAGGTCCCTGTCTGTGCTGAGGGCTGCAGAGCTGCCCCAGCCCTGCAGGGAGGTCTGAGCAGAGCCCAGCAGAGGGGCAGAGTCCCCTCCCTGCCCCTGCTGGCCACCCTGCTGGGGCTCAGCCCAGGGCATGGCTGGGGCTGGGCTGGCAGTGCTCAGTGCTGGCTGCTCTCCAGCCCTGCATCCCCAGCCTAGACTGATAACCAGGGGTTGTCTTGCTGGAGCTCATGAGGTTTCCACAGGCCCATTTCTCAAGCTTGTCCAGCTCCCTCTGGAGGGATTCACAGAATTGGAGTCACAGAATTGTCAGGGCTGGAAGGGAGCTCAAGGCTCAGCCAGCTCCAAGCCCCTGCCAAGGGCAGGGACACCTCCCACCAGGGCAGGTTGCTCACAGCCACCTCCAGCCTGGCTGCAAACACCTCCAGCCAGCAGGAGGAGGCTTCCACCACCTCCCTGGGCAGCCTGGGACAGGCTCTCACCACCCTCCTGGCCAACAACTTCTTCCTCACAGCCAAGCTCAAGCTCCCCATTTCTATTGTTTTCCCCCAAAGGCTTTTCTACTGCCTGCCACACAGGAGGGCTCCTCAGAGAACTCCTGCAGGAAAAGGGAGAGTGACTCAGGCAGCAGGAAAGGTGCTGTGCAGCCAAGGGCCCTGGCCAGCAGGCACTCACCTGGAGGTTGCTGCGTAGGTCGGAGAGAAAGGTGACCGGAGAGCGAGTCTTGAGATAGGAGTCCAGGTCCTTCTTGAACTGAGGAGGCATCACTCCAGTGAAGTTTGTGAGTATCCTAGGAGCAATGTTGATCTCACTCAGCATGTCCACCTGTGGAGAGGAAAAACCAAACAGCTGTGAAGCAGCAGCAGGAACAGAGCTGGAAGGGAGGCTCACATCAGGCAGCACCGTGGAGCACAGCTGCCCAGCAGCCATGCAATGGAAACACTCAACAAAGAGCAAGTGTCTCCTGAGAGCTGGGGAGTGACTGCCTCACAGCTGGAGAGCACAGGCTAAGAGCAGTGGCAGCAGCAGCACAGGGAGGGAATCTCCCTCTGCTCTGCTCAGCCCCCACCTGCAGCACTGCCTCCAGCTCTGGGGCCCCCAGCACAAGGAGGACCTGGAGCTGCTGGAGAGGCTCCAGAGGAGGCCACAGAGATGCTGAGAGGCTGCAGAACCTCCCCTGTGGGGCCAGGCTGAGAGAGTTGGGGCTGTGCAGCCTGGAGAAGAGAAGGCTCCAGGCAGAGCTCAGAGCAGCCTGGCAGGAGCTGAAGGGCTCCAGGAGAGCTGGGGAGGGACTGTGGCCAGGGGCTGGGAGTGGCAGGAGCAGGGAGAATGGCCTGGAGCTGGGAGAGGGGAGCCTGAGAGTGGAGAGGAGGAAGAGATTGTTGGCAGGGAGGCTGGGGAGAGCCTGGCCCAGGCTGCCCAGGGAGGCTGTGGCTGCCCCCTGCCTGGAGGGGTTCCAGGCCAGGCTGGATGAGGCCTTGAGCAGCTGGGCTGGGGGGAGGGGTCCCTGCCCATGGCAGGGGGCTGGAGCTGGATGGTCTCTGAGGTCCCTTCCAAGCCAAAGCACAACAGCAAGTCCTACCTTCAGGTTGGGGGTGAAAGGGTCTGGAAGCCTCATGTTCCGTGGGAAGGCACTCAGGATGAGATTCCTTAGCTGGATACAGTTGGGTGGGATCACATCACAGAAGCCATAGTGGTAGTCACAGAGGAATTCTGGGAAGTCATGCAGCAGGACCAGCAACACACGCAGGGTGCCCTGGGAGTGGCAGACAGGAGAGGTCGCTGCTGGGGCTGCCCCAGGGAGGGCAGGGCAGAGCCAGCCTGCCAGCAAGGGATTCCTCTGCACAGGGAGGCTGGCTCTGTGCCACACAGCTCTGCAGATACTCATTCCAACAGAGCAGCACATCCCCTTCTGCTACCAGCCACAGCCCTGGGTGGAAGCAGCAGGCTCTTGGCTGCCAGCTCTGCTTTACCAGCCACAGCTCTGGGTGGAAGCAGCAGGCTCTTGGCTGCCAGCTCTGCCTTACCAGCCACAGCTCTGGGTGGAAGCAGCAGGCTCTTGGGTGCCAGCTCTGCCTTACCAGCCACAGCTCTGGGTGGAAGCAGCAGGCTCTTGGGTGCCAGCTCTGCTTTACCAGCCACAGCTCTGGGCTCTGGGTGGAAGCAGCAGGCTCTTGGGTGCCAGCTCTGCTTTACCAGCCACAGCTCTGGGTGGAAGCAGCAGGCTCTTGGCTGCCAGCTCTGCTTTACCAGCCACAGCTCTGGGTGGAAGCAGCAGGCTCTTGAGTGCCAGCTCTGCTTTACCAGCCACAGCTCTGGGTGGAAGCAGCAGGCTCTTGAGTGCCAGCTCTGCTTTACCAGCCACAGGTCTGGGTGGAAGCAGCAGGCTCTTGAGTGCCAGCTCTGCTTTACCAGCCACAGGTCTGGGTGGAAGCAGCAGGCTCTTGAGTGCCAGCTCTGCTTTACCAGCCACAGGTCTGGGTGGAAGCAGCAGGCTCTTGGGTGCCAGCTCTGCTTTACCAGCCACAGCTCTGGGCTCTGGGTGGAAGCAGCAGGCTCTTGGGTGCCAGCTCTGCTTTACCAGCCACAGCTCTGGGTGGAAGCAGCAGGCTCTTGGCTGCCAGCTCTGCTTTACCAGCCACAGCTCTGGGCTCTGGGTGGAAGCAGCAGGCTCCTGGCTGCCAGCTCTGCTTTACCAGCCACAGCTCTGGGTGGAAGCAGCAGGCTCTTGGCTGCCAGCTCTGCTTTACCAGCCACAGCTCTGGGCTCTGGGTGGAAGCAGCAGGCTCTTGGCTGCCAGCTCTGCTTTACCAGCCACAGCTCTGGGTGGAAGCAGCAGGCTCTTGGCTGCCAGCTCTGCTTTACCTTGTAGAGGATTTGCATAGGTTTGGTGAGTTCCACGTTTCGAAGGAAGGGAGCCAGGTACTTGAAGAGGTCAATCAGCAGCTGGGCATACATTGGCCAGCCCTGCCAAGACAACAAACAGCTGGTGGGAAAAAGGGCAGTGAAGAGCAGTTGTCTTCATTGCAAGACTGTCATTAGAGTCATGGAATGGTCCAGGCTGGAAGGGAACTCCAAAGCTCATCCAGTCTGACCTCCTCCCTGCACTCAGCAGGGACATCCCCAACTGGATCAGACTGCCCAGGGCCTCATCAAGCCTCACCTTGAGTATCTCCAGGGATGGAGCCTCAACCACCTCCCTGGGCAACCTGTTCCACCACCCTCATAGCGAAGAGCTTCTTCCTGATAGCCAATCTCAATCTGCTCTGCTCTAGTTTGAAGCCGTTGCCCCTGGTCCTGTCACCACAGGCCTTGTAAACAGTCTCTCCCCATCCTTCCTGCAGGCCCCCTTCAGGTACTGGAAGGCTGCCAGCAGGTTGGGCTTTGATTAGAACTGTGATTAAAGTTCTGTCCTGCTGCTTGCTCTAGCAGTGAGTGCAGCACAGCTCATCCCAAGGACTTCAGCTGCACATCACAGAATGGGTTGGGTTGGAAGGGACCTCAAGGCTCAGCCAGGTCCAACCCCCTGCCACAGGCAGAGACCCCTCCCCCCAGCCCAGGCTGCTCAAGGCCTCATCCAGCCTGGCCTGGAACACCTGCAGGCAGGGATCATGTGCAATGGGTGTTTCCAGAACACTCCATGTGGCAGCTTTTGCTTTCCTGCTCCTCCAGACTTGGCCAATATTGAGTTCAGTTTGCCCTCTCCTTCCCACAGTTTACTGCCACAAAGGCTCTCCTCCATGCAGTTAGGTTACTGTGAATATGGAAGACAACAACAAAACAGCCCAGCCATGCTGCTAGTGCATTTGGGAGAGATGTGAAACAGCACCACACCAGAGAAGCACCTGTGTGAGCTCTGAATTAATTGAGAAGAGATACAAACTGCAGCCACACCTTCTGCTGCGGTGTATGTGCCAGCATTCTTGCAATAAATATCCGATGGGAGATCAGTTCCAGCCAGGCATAAACAAAACCTGGAGCTTTGGTAGGCCTCAGGATGTGAAATGTGTTACTGAAAGAAAAGTTAGAGCAGGTTAGAAGGTGCACAGCAACAGGATTGCTTTTACATAACATCCACAGCCCTACAAGCGAGGCACCGGAGCCGCACCCCTCAGCCTCCTTCCGACAAGCAGCCTCCAGACCCAGGTGATTGAAGCCACCACAGAGGGAGCAGCAGTCAGGACAGCCTTCAGGTGAACCCTCGGGAACAGGAAGAGCATTGTGGCCCACCTCAAACACCTACCAGAAAGCTGTGAGGGTCTGGAAGTTGATGGTCTCCAGGACGTGCTCGGGGGCGTTCAGCTCCAGCAGCAGCATGATGAAGATGCGGTGGTAGGGCAGCTGCTGGAACTCGCTCTGCCGCACGTCGTGGTCCTGCAGCAGAACGCCCACCACGATGCCCAGAACCTGCAGAGAGGCAGCAGGGCAGCTCTGACACAGCTCTGACACCACCACACTGCGTGCCAGATGGCTGCAGAGAATGCCCTGGCTTGGAAGGGACCTCTGAAGGGCATCCAGTCCAGGCCCCTCTGCACTCAGCTGGGATGTCCTCCACTCGGTTGGCTGCCCAGAGCCCTCTCCAGCCTCACTTTAAATGGCTGCAGGGATGGAGCCTCCACCACCTCCCTGGGCAGCCTGGGCCAGGCTCTCCCCAGCCTCCCTCTGCACAGCTTCCTCCTCAGCTCCAACCTCCCTCTGCCCTGCTCCAGCTCCAAACCCTGGGCCTAGCCCCACAGCCCCTGCTGAGCAGTCCCTCCCCAGCCTGCCTGCAGCTGCCCTGCAGCTCCTCAGCTGCAGCTCTGAGCTCTGCCTGCAGCCTTCTCTCCTGCAGGCTGCACAGCCCCAGCTCTCCCAGCCTGGCCCCAGGGCAGAGGTTCTGCAGCCTCTCAGCATCTCTGTGGCCTCCTCTGGACCCTCTACAGCAGGTCCATGTCCTTGTGCTGGGGGTCCCACAGCTGGCCCCAGCCCTGCAGGGAGGTCTCCCCAGAGCAGAGCAGAGGGGCAGGATCCTCTCCCCAGCTCTGGCCACACTGCTCTGGCTGCAGCCCAGGCTGCCCTTGGCCTCCTGTGCTGCCAGTGCCCATTGCTGGCCCCTGTCCTGCTTCTCCCCCCCAGCACCTCCAAGGCCTTCTCTGCAGGGCTGCTCTCAATCTCATCACCCCCCTAGGCTAGATTGCTATCAAAGGTTGCCCTGACCTAGATGCACTTTGCCTTATTGAACACCTCAGGAGATTCTCCTCACCCCACCCCCTCCACCCTCCTCACCCAAGCCACCAACCGCAGGTGCCAGGAGCACACCGCGAGGCTTCCTGACCTTGTTGAGGAGGTTGATCTTGGTGACAGTGTTGGTGGCCTCCCCGGAGTGCTTCACCAGCAGTGCGATCAGCCTCACGAAGGCATCGAGGTTGTGGTAGCACTTGGCGCGGATCATGGTGGGGTTGGCGGCGGGGTTGTGCTGCTGCTCGGCCTGGGCGCGGTAGCTGATCTCCACACACATCTCGGTGCACAGCCGGAAGAACCGCGTGATCAGGTCGTCCGTCTTCAGGATCCCCTGCTGGTGCATCTGCCCAGCACAGGCAGCAGAACCTCAGCACTCTCACCACAGCTCCTCTGCCAGCTCATTTCATACAACCATAGGATGGTCCAGGCTGGAAGGGAGCTCCCAAGCTCATCCAGTCCAGCCCCCTGCCCCCAGCAGGGACATCCCCAGCTGGAGCAGGCTGCCCAGGGCCCTCTCCAGCCTCACCTGGAATATCTCCAGGGATGGGATCCCAACCACCTCCCTGGGCAGCCTGTTCCAGTGTTCCACCACCCTCATGGTGCAGAACTTGTTCCTCACATCCAATCTCAATCTGCTCTGCTTCAGTCTGAAGCCATTGCCCCTGGCCCTGTCCTTGCAGGCCTTGGGAAACAGTCTCTCTCCATCCCTCCTGCAGCCCCTTCAGGTACTGGCAGGCTGCTCTGAGGTCTCCCTGGAGCCTTCTCTTCTCCAGGCTGCACCCCCCCAGCTCCCTCAGCCTGGCCTCACAGCAGAGCTGCTCCAAGCCCCTGAGCATTCTCCTGGCCTCCTCTGGAGCCTCTCCATCAGCTCCAGGTCCTCCCTGTGCTGAGGCTCCAGAGCTGCACCCAGCCCTGCAGGGGAGGTCTCAGCAGAGCAGAGGCAGAATCACCTCTGTGGCTCTGCTGGCAATGCTGCTCTGGATGCAGCCCAGGCTGGGCTTTGCCTTCTGTGCTGCAGCCTCACCCTGGCCAGCTTCTCATCCACCAGCACCCCCAAGGCCTTCTCTTCAGGGCTGCTTTCCATCCCCTCCTCCCCCAGCCTGTCCTGACAGGATTTCTAACACCACAGGCTCCACAAGGCACCCTGGCACAATTAACTCTTACCATGCTCCCAAGAGAGATTGGCAGCAACTAATCTCTTGCCACTATGCCCCAACAGGAGGATTTAAGGCAACTTGAGGCTGGCAACCCAATTTTAGGAGATACATTTACTCCCAAGTAGAATCTTTTCGACCCCACTTCTTTTTAAGCATCATGGAGGAGTATGTTTCAGTATCAAGTGTTGCCACCAGCACTGGAGGACAGGGGCAGTGGTTCAGCCTGTCTGGTTTTTACGAGCCCACACAGGGTGGGGTCTAAGCTGTGGCAGTGGCTCCTACCAGTAAAAGGTGATTGGCCTTTGGAATGGACTGCCCAAGGAGGTGGTGGAGTCCTTGGAAGTGTTTAGAAAGAGCCTGGATGAGGCACTCAGTGCCATGGTTGAGGTGATTGGACGGTGCTGGGTGAGTGGCTGGACTGGATGAGCTCTGAGGTCTTTCCCAACTTGGTTACTCTGTGATGGAGCTCCTGCCAGCACTGCTTTGCTGTAGCTCTGTAGAAGCCAACTGCTTTTCCTCACAGGAGCACAACATGCACAGCCTGGGTGGGGGCGCTGGTTGTTCTGCACTGGGGGTGGGGGAATAGGTTGGTTGTAATGACATATAGATAAAAAACCCCAGGAGATCCTTGAGATCCTTTGATTTGTTACCCCTCCAGTATTAAAAGCATCAAAATCAAACTGCAGGAAACTTCTGAGTCTTGAATAAAGCTTCTGACTTCTAAGCTCCTACTGCACAGAGGTGAAGCTGTGCAGTGAGTAGGATGACAGCACAGCAGTATTTCTGCAGGCCCTTTGTGTCTTTAACACAGGGATTCATGCAAAGTTCTGGGCTCCTTGTCCTAAAGGCTAGAGGACAGGAATCACAGAGTTGTTTCTGCTGGAAGAGTCCAACCAGCAACCCGACCCCACCATGGCCACCAAACCATGGCCCCAAGTGCCATGGCCACAGGTTTGTTGAGCACCTCCAGGGATGAGGACTCCACCACCTCCCTGGGCAGCCTGTGCCAATCCTTGACCACTCTGGCAGCAAAGATTTCTTTCCTCCTCTCCAACCTCCAAGCCTCCCCTGGCACAATTTCAGGCCAGTTCCTCTCCCAGAACCAGAGGATGTGATGGGAGGAAGCAGCAGTGAATTCAAGCAGGCAAGATTAGGGTCACCCAAGTTGAGTAATAAAGCATGAATGCAGTTATCACTAAACACCCCTGTAAAAGACCACCAGTGAAGCCTGGAAAGAACACAACTCCATGAGAACACTGCATTTTGATGGGGGTTCAATTGCTGTTTCAGAGCTGATCAAATAAGCACCCACAGGCAAGCAAGGAAGGGTGGCAAGAGTGAAGCAGGCCAGCAGTGCACTGAGCAGTGTGGATCCACCACACTGAAGCACACTATCAGCAATACTTCAAGGTGCACAAAGACTCAGGTGACATTAAATGGCCACGAGGTCCACTACAGCACTCCAAGAAGATGCCATGCAGTAGGAATGAGAGCAAGGAAAAGCTGGCTACAAGCTATGAGCTGGCATGAGGACACTGAAGTCACATGAAAAATGGCTGCATCAGTCAAGATCTTTAGGCACACTTCAGAGCTTCAGCTGCCTTTTGTTGGCTGCTGCAAAACCTGCAGCATTCTGGTGGTGGTAGCACAGCAACTGGAACAGGAGGCAGTGCAAAGAGGCTGAGGCAGGGGCTCCCTTGGAGCTGCAGGCAAGGAGGTGCCAAGAAGAGAGTGTCAGAGATCCCAGCATGGTAAGGGTTGGAAGGGACCTCTGGAGATGACCCAGTCCAACCCCCCTGCTCAAGCAGGGGCCCCACAGCAGCTCACCCAGGAGCACAAAGGCCAAGGGGGTTTGGAAGCTCTCCAGAGGAGGAGACTCCACAACCTCTCCGGGCAGCCTGCTCCAGGCCTCCAGCACCCTCACACCAAAAGTTTCCTCTCCTGGGTTCCTCTTTGTGCCCACTGCCCCTTGCCCTGTCCCTGGGCACCACTGACAAGAGTCTGGCCCCATCCCCTTGCCCCCCACCCTTTGGTTTGATCAGATATCCTCTGGGGCTGCTCTTCTCCAGGCTCAACAGCCCCAGGGCTCTCAGCCTTCACTCCTTAGAGATGCTCCAGGCCCCTAAGCAGCTTTGTAGCTTCCCCTGGACTCTAGCTGGCCATAGGCCAGCGTCAAGCCATCTTCCCACTGCCCCTTGTCCCATTGCTGGGCAACACTGCAAAGCAGACTGGCCTCAATGCTCCCAGCAGCCACCCTCAGCTGGAGCCCCCTTGCCACCAGACCTGTCCCAGAGCTCCTGCTGTGCATGGACAGCTTGGTGCTACAGGATCTGAAGAACGACCTGGTGAGGGGCAGAAGTTTCGACACCAGCTGCAATGGGGCCAGCCCACTGCCACAGCTCTGCAAGTTTCAAAAGGCTGCCTAAGATGGGTTAGAAGTGCTTTAAAATGGGGGGCATGAGCCCTTACTGATGTGGAACAAAAAGCACCTTTCTGTCCAAAAGCTCTACCTGTCCAACAAACGCCGAGAAGGCTTTGGTACTGTCGCGGCCAGCTGCAGCCGAATGGTAGAGGTTCACCCACTCCCTCAGCAGGTACTCTGCCTTCTCCCTCAGGCCAGGAGGATCATCATACTCAGAGGCTTGGGATATTCCTGAATGCATCATGAAGTTAGGGCCTCCATGAGCACGGTCAATCATCGCTTCGTAGTTGGAGCGGACCACTTCCATCAGCTGGGGCAACCTGAGGGGACAGAGCAGAGCCGAGAGCTGGGTTAATGCTTCTCCTCCCCCTGGGAAGATGCAGGAGCTGAAAGTTCAGGTTCCAGAGAGCTGGAAGAAAGCAAACTGCTTCTTAAACTGGATCCCTGTGCTTCCAGTCCTCACTGGAAGAGCAGAACTAAGTCCTCAGAGCAGACCATTTAAGGTGAAGTGAGGAATGCTGAAGGTCAGAGCAGCCTGGAAGTTCTCCTCCAGCTCAACCCAGCAGAGCACCACAGGGATGAGATCCAGCTTCACAGAGCCAACCAGGTTGGAAAAGACCTCGGGATCATCAAGTCTAAGCTGTGACCCAATACCTAACACCTCCTCCTCAAGGCTCCAAGTGCCCCATCCAAGCCTTTGAACCCCTCCAGGGATGGGGACTCCACCATCTCCCTGGGCAGCACACCCCAAGGGCCAATCTCTCTTGCTGGGAAGAGCTTTCTCCTCACTCTTCATCACCAACACAGAATGGGTTGAGGTGCAAAGGACCTTGAAGACTATCTAGTTTCAACTCCACTGCTGTGGGCAGGGATATCTCCTACCAGACCAGGCTGCTGAAGGCCCCATCCAACCTGGCTTTGAGCACTGCCAGGTTTGCAGCCTCCACAACTTCTCTGGGCAACCTGTGCCAGGGCCTCACCACCCTCAGGGGAAGAATTTCCTGCTGATGTCTCATCTAAACCCAGCTTTTACCAGCCTGAAGCCATCACCCCTCACCCTCCCACTATCCCTGTCCAGCTCTCCTGGGGGCACTGGAAACCTGTAAGAAGGTCTCTCCAAAGCCTTCTCTCTCTAGGCTGAGCAGCCCCAACTCTCTTTTGCAGACTGTGGAAGCCCAAAAGCCTCTAGCTGAGAGATGTCCCTGCCCCATGGCAGGGAACTTGGAGCAGATGATCTCTGAGAGCCCTTCCTAAGCCATTCTATGACTAAGATGTCCCATGATGGGCTTGTCCAGGGACTCCCACTAGCAACAGCCACTGCTGCCACCACCACCAGCTGCTGGCTCCTCTCATGGCAACCCAGAGCTCAAGCTGCACTCAGAAGGCTGGCAGAAACTCAGCAGGGATCGCTTCCACCTTAGCAACCTGCAAGCCCCACAGGGCTTGCCAGAGGCTGTGGCAATGGCTGCTGCCTAGACACCAGCACACACAAGGCCACAGGAGGCTGGTGGAGGATTGCTTCTTGTCCACTTTGATGACTTGCTTGTGATGAACAAATTAGCACCAAGCTACTGAAGAGCTGGAACAGGTAAGGACATTGCCTGGACTTGCCTGGAATCCAAGTGAGTTTGCCACAGCACCAGGGGACCTTGGAGCACAGTGCTCAGCAAGGGTTTGGGCTCTCAAGAATTCACAGAATTGTCAGGGTGGGAAGGGACCCTTAAAGATCAGCCAGCTCCAAGCCCCTGCCATGGGCAGGGACACCTCACACCAGGGCAGGCTGCTCACAGCCACCTCCAGCCTGGCTGCAAACACCTCCAGCCAGCAGGAGGAGGCTTCCACCACCTCCCTGGGCAACCTGGGCCAGGCTCTCATCACCCTCCTGGGCAACAACTTCTTCCTGATGTCTAATCTAAATCTCCCCTCCTCTAGCTTGGATCCACATTCTCCCCAGTCCTGTCACTACCCAACACCCTCAAAAGTCCCTCTCCAGCTTTCTTGCAGCCCCCTTGAGATCCTGGAAGGCCACAAGAAGGTCTCCTCAGAGCCTTGCCTTCTCCATTTGATGTGATGCTGCAGCTGCCTCTTTTGACATAAAATCAGCACAGTTACCCAAAAGTGACAACTTAGGCTATGAGAGGCCTTCAGCCCTAGAGAGAGGTTGAACCAGTGGGACTCAATCACAGAATCATGAAGGCTGGAAAAGATCTTTAAGACAGAGTCCAGTGGTAACTCAAGTGCCATGGCCACAGGGTTCTGGAACACCTCCAGGCATGGGAACTCCACCACCTCCCTGGGCAGCCTCTGCTGATCCATGACCACTCTTGCAGCAAAGAAATCGTTCCTCATCCCCAACCTAAGCCTCCCTTGGCACAGCCTAAGCCCAGTTCCTCTCGTTCCTGTCCTGTGAGAAGCGCCCACCGGCAGTGATGCTGATGAGGTACTGCCCATACAACATCCAGAGCAAAGAGCAGGAGAGAGTTAATAGCATCCAGAATTTCAGCCTCACCCTTCAGGGGCATTTCCTCTGGAATGAGCATTGATCCTCATGAGTGTCTCAATGGTGTGGAAGAGATCTGCCTCTGTCACGTGGGCCACGCTCCTCTCATCCACCAGCAGGATCTTGACCAACTGCATGGCGAAAGCCACGGCCATGTAGTTCAGGCCATTCTCCATTGACTGTCAGTGTGGAAAAAAGGCAATTCAAGTTCAACCATCACCACCACAGTGGCCCCACACCATCATTCTTCTCCTCCAGAAGTGGCCAGCCGCCTTTACCTGGGCCAAGTGCAGGTCGTACTGCTGCATGTTGACGAGGTGGTTGCGGATGAGCAGCTCCACGGCCTCCACGTTGTACTTGTACTCGTCCCTGCACTCGATCAGGCACCTGGAGGATTGCAGCATTGCTTGTAAGGCACTGGACTTCAAACACAGCTTCAGTGGAGCAACTCACATCTCACACTTCAGCAGCTCTGCCATTCCCAGCCTGAGCCTTCTCTAAGGTAATGGCTGAGCTCACACAGCCAGAAGCCTCAAGGACTTGCGCTGCCCTTCGCGAGCAGCCACAAGAGGCCTTCAAGAACTTCAGTTTGTTCAGCAGCCTCTCTTCTGAGGACCAAGTGGCACACCTGCCCAGCTGGAGCACTCCTTTGTGACAGCACACAGAGACATCTGCTGCCAAGTAAGGATAAACCCGACCCTTAATCCTCTGGAAGGTTCCCACCACGCTCCAAGGCGCAGCAGCACGATTCGAACCAGGTTGTTTTGTCTGTGCGAAGGGCAGCCGTGCAAAACACGAACAGGGCAGTGGGGCAGAGTGCCACCAGCCCCAGGATGCAGGCCACTGTCCCTGTGGGCTGGGAACTGACCTGGTAATCTGCTTGTTACACCAGGGGGATCCGTAGGCACGGCCGTCCTGCAGGGCCTTCAGCACCAGGAGGTGACACTCGCGGTAGCGCAGCAGCAGGTCGGCGTCCGCCCCGCTGGTGGCATCCAGCAAGCCCTCTACAGCCTAGAACAGATGCAACCTGTTAGCAGAGGGAGAAACAAGTCCTCTTCCAAGTCCTCCTCAGCGAGGGCTCTCACCCACAAGACTCAGCAGACATGCAGAACACCAATGTGGCTGGAGGCCTTGGTAAGGCTGGGAGATGCTATCAGCCACTCCAGCCGTGGGCCAGCGCCAAGCCATCCTCCATCCTCATCCCTGGGCAGCCTGGTCCAGAGTCTCACCATCCTCCTGCTGAAGGACTTCTTCCTCAGCTCCACTCTGACCTTGCTCTGCCTCAGCTTCAAACCTTTCCCCCCTGGCCTGGCTCCAGACCCCCTCAGCAAAAGTCTCTCTGCAGCCTTCCTGCAGGATCCCTCCAGGTCCTGGCAGCAGCTCTGAGGTGCCCCTGGAGCCTTCTCCTCCCCAGGCTGCACAGCCCCAGCTCCCTCAGCCTGTGCTCACAGCAGAGCTGCTCCAGCCCTGGGAGCATCTTTGTGGCCTCCTCTGAACTCACTCCAACGGTTCCACATCCTTCTTACGATGCTGGAGACACCACAACAGGACATCTGGCCAGGATGAAGAGAAGTTTCTCCACTTGCAGCCCGCAGGGCGCTGTGCTGGGAGTGGTGCTGGCAAAGCACTGCTGTGCTCTCCATTCACAGAAGCACAGGAACTTCCAGGCTGAACAGAGCCTCAGGATCACCAAGTCCAACCCAGAACCTTGTTCTGTAAGGTTCACCCCTAAACCAGAGCCCCAAGCACTGCATCCAAACCACCGTTAAACACAGCCAGGGCTGGGGACTCCACCACCTCCCTGGGCAGCACATTGCAACCCCTGACCACTCCTGCTGGGAGAACATCTTTCCTGTGCCCAGTCTAAACCTACCCAGTGGCAGCTGGAGGCCACTCCCTTCTGTTCTATCACTAATTACCTGTGAGAAGAGACCAGCACCAACCTCTCTACAATGTCCTCTCAGGCAGTTGTAGAGAGCAATGAGGTCTCCTCTCAGCCTCCTCTTTTCCAAACTCACAGAATCAACCAGGTTGGAAGAGACCTCCAATTGCTGAGCACCAGCTGCCCAGCACCAAGGCTTGCATTCTCCCAGCCTGCCCACCTCACTGGGTGGGTAGGCTGGGGATGGGCAAGAAGCTGGGCAGCAGCTGAGCCAGGACAGCTGCCCCAGACTGAATAAAGGGATAGTGCCCACCAGAGGACATCATGCTCAGCAACAGCACTCAGGCAAAGGGAGATGAAAGGAGGCATTCATGGTGCTGCTGTTTGCCTTCCCAAGCAGATGTGACATGTGCCCAAGCCCTGCTCTGAGAAGCAGGCAGACAGGGGCTGCTGAGCTGAGGCTTTTTGGTCTATTTTGGTTGGCTTGTGCACACAGCAAAAAGCTTTCCCTACTGAACTGTCACAATCTGAACAAACAAGTCACCTCCCCTCCCCCTTCTCCCTGTCTTGCATGAGAGCAGAGTGAGCAAGCAGCTGGATGGACAAAAGCCCAGCATGGGGGGGGTTGGAAGGGACTTCTGGAGATCATCCAGTCCATCCCCCTGCTAAAGAGAGCACCCACAGCAGGTTGCCCAGGGGCACAATGCCCAGGGGGGTTGGAAGCTCTCCACACCAGGAGACTCCACAACCTCTCTGGGCAGCCTGCTCCAGGCCTCCAGCAGCCTCACAACAAACAACTTGCTCCTCCTGCTCAGCTGCAGCCTCCTGGGTGCCAGTTTGTGCCCTCTGCCCCTGGGCACCCCTGAGCAGAGCCTGGCCCCAGCCTCTTGCCCCCCACAGCTCCTTCAGCTCCTGCTGAGCATTGCTCAGCTCCTCTCTGGGGCTGCTCTTCTGCAGACTCTTAGCCCCAGGGCTCTCAGCCTTTGCTCCTCACAGAGCTGCTCCAGGCCCCTCAGCATCTTCACAGCTTCTGGACTCTGCAGCAGTTCCCTGCTTGGCCATGGGCTGGTGTCAAGCCATCCTCCAGAATCAGATTATCAGTGACTGCAGACCAGAGTCCTCAAGTCTGCCTCTCTAAACCCAGCACTACGCTCACCACACTCTGCCTACAAGAGGCTGCTCAGACACTGTCTCCTCCTCCAAACCAGCCTGAAATGAAAGGCTACTCTGGAGTGCAACAGCTCCCTCTTTGCCACGTGAACAAACCCCACCTCCCCCATTAGAGGCAAGATTCTCTGCTCCTCCCCACAGCAGCCTGAGCTACCACCTGTAGAACAAACCAACCCAGGCACCACCGGGGCACTGTTCTGCTCTCACTCAGTGCATTTCCAAAGCACCATTCACCGAGCCGGCCCCACAGGATGCACTGGGATACAGTCAGCAGCAAGACAACCCAGAAGGCAGACAGAGGAGCTGGTAAGAGGAGAGCTGTCCTCACTCACCTTCTGCAGGAGCCCAAGAGCAGCAATAGCATCACGGGAGTTCCGAGCCACCACCACGGCCTCCAAGAGGCTGCGCAAGGCCTGGGCTTGAGGGTTCATGGCCAGGGTGTGGGGAATGGACTGCAGGTGCTGCTCCAGCTCTGTCATACATTTGTCATAGATCTGGGCTACATCATCTGTAGCCCAAGCCTGCTGCTTAGGAGAAAGTGAGAATGAGTGATCTGTGCAGGGGGGGGCTGGTCTGTGAAACCCAGTACTGATTGCTTTGCTGCTTTGGAGGAGGCAGCAGCCAGAATTCAGAGCTCCACAGCCCTGGGCTTCGCTGTTAAACACTAACAGCAGCAAATGAAGCTGTGGCAATACCTAGCAAGCAATTCTAGCAGTCCTCAAGACCAAGGTGGATGCAAGGATCTGTTCTTTCCAAATCCATGCTTGTCACCTGTGATCTTCCCCCCCAAGAGCAAAGCAGGACCTGAAGTGTTCCACTGCTGCAACAGCTCCAGGAACCACTCAGGACTCGCAGGTCTTGCCCCAGTTTGGGTTAAGCACCCCTGGCACTAAGCTTTAGGCTGCTGTTAGCTGGACACTAAAACAGCTGCTCCCCAGCATCACAAGTGCCTGACCCTCCCCAGGCCTCCAGCAAAGCAGACCAGGCCTGCAGCATTCAGCAGCAGATGGATTCCAAGAGCCTTACCTTCATAGGCTGAGCCAAGAAGCCTGTGGGCTGAGTGAGGTCATTGGTGGGCAGGAAGCCAGGGACATTGCGTGCAAACTCTTCATAAACAGCCAGCTGCTTTGGGTCCACACCTCCAACCTTTGCAAGGAGAGCAACAGTTACCTCACTGCTGCTCAGAAAGGAGTTTGTCTTGCAGGTAGCAAACAGAGACACCAGAAAGGATTCAGCAGCTCTCTGATGAAGTCCTGCCCCTCCTGCCACACCTCACGGGAGGATTTTGCCCTGCAGCAGCAAGGGCAGAGCGCTCCCAGCAGCAGGAATAACCGAGTACAGGCTTCACATGTCTGATGCACAAGAGAAATGCTCTGCCAGCTCATGGGATGGCCTTTAAGGGAAGGCATTATCATCAAGGAGACAGGACAGCAGGACAGACTACTCAGCAGTGGCCTCAAACTAGGCAGAGCAGATTTAGATTCGAAGTTAGGAACAAGTTCTGCACCATGAGGGTGGTGGAACACTGGAACAGGTTGCCCAAGGAGGTGGTTGAGATCCCAGCCCTGGAGATATGCCAGGTGAGGCTGGACAGGGCCCTGGGCAGCCTGATCCAGCTGGGGATGTCCCTGCTGGTGCAGGGGGAAGGACTGGATGAGCTCTGGAGCTCCCTTCCAATCCAGACCCTTCTGTGATTCTAATATCTTTCAGTTAAAGGCCAGCACAGAGCATCCTGGAGGAAGTGAGGAGAATGCCCACTCATTTTGGAACAACATGTGAAGGCACTTCCTTTTCTGATCAAGCCAACAGCAGCTGTGCTGCTAGACAACACCAACGATGCGCAGCACTGCTCAGCTGAAGCTGTCTGCAGTGAAGGTGGTGAGACACTGGGAACAGGTTGCCCAGAGATGTGGTTGAGGCCCCATCCCTGAAGACATTCAAGATCAGCCTGGGCAGCTTGCTGTAGCTGGACATGGCCCTGCTGCCTGCAGCAGGATTGGACAGAATGCCCTTGGAGGGTCCCTTCAAATCAATGCAATCTGTGAAGCTGTGGCACTGGGTGCACTGAGGGGCCCATAGCTGCATTTCAATGTCTGAAGGAGACCTACAGGAAGACTGGGTAGAGGCTGTTTAGAAGGGCCTGTGGGGACAGGAACAGGGCCCATGGTTTGGAGCTGGAGCAGGGCAGAGTTAGGTTGGAGCTGAGGAGGAAGTTGTGCAGAGGGAGGCTGGGGAGAGCCTGCCCAGGGAGGTGGTGGAGGCTCCATCCCTGCAGCCCTTCCAGCTCAGGCTGGCTGCGTCCCTGGGCAGCCTGCTGCAGCTGGAGCTGTCCCTGCTGCCTGCAGGGGGGTTGGGTAACATGCCCCTGCAGGATCCCTTCCTACTCAATGCAGTCTGTGAATGTATGAAGCTGCACCATCATCCTTCTGAGAAGGTGGAAGAGAGCAGTAGCAGAACACAGCTCAGCTCAAACCTCACCTTTAGCCGGATCTGCTCTGGCATCCTCTCCGCCTGGTAGGTTAACACCACAGGGTCGCAGTAGCGCCGCCCCTCCTGCCTAGCGTGTTTCCTGAGCTCAAATTCCTGGGGAGGAAAGGAAGAGAGGAGAAACATCACCAGAATGAAGCTCTGACAGCGAGTCTGGAGGGGAAGGAGCAGATCAGGGGCTTGGAGAAGACAACCCCACACTCACAGTGGCCAGCCTCTTGTCCATCTCGGGGCCTGCCTTCTCCACCGCCGTCTTCTGGATGAAGCAGCA
The DNA here is from genome assembly GCA_015227895.2 of Colaptes auratus. Lineage (NCBI taxonomy): Eukaryota > Metazoa > Chordata > Aves > Piciformes > Picidae > Colaptes > Colaptes auratus. Next base: position 23,211,110 of record CM026891.1, read on the forward strand.
GGCCAGCTCACAGTTGTCCTGTGCCAGCTGGGCAGCTGCCTGCTCCATCATGTCCCTCTGCTGTGGGGAGGCTGCCTATTGGAAACCAGGACAATCAGTGAAGGCTGCAAACAACCCCTGGAGAGCCCTACCCTCAACACCTGCATCTCTGGCCGCACAGAACAGCGGCAAGGACGCAACAGAACCTCTCAGCAATGGATTCTGTCCTTGCAGGGAGCACACAAGAAAACATGTTGGGTTGCACAGCATCGAAGAAAACATCTCAGCTAAGTAACAGGGAAGGCTTTCAATGAGGAACAAAACAGCAGGAGGTTCTCAATCTCCTCCACTGACTTCTCTCCAGGGCACAACATTCAAGCTCTGCCTCAGACGGATGCCAACTCAGGTTAAAACAGCCGAGCCCCCAGCCAAGCCTCACATCACAGCCTGCAAGCTTTGCCACGTCCTTACTGTGGGCAAAGAAATAAAGGTGCACCACCAGCAATGCACCAGAACAGCTCCTTCTTCAGTGGGCTCCCTTTCTGATAGAGGGTTTCTTCTTTCCTTCTTGGAAGGACTTACTCTCCAGGGTGCAGAAGAGCAACTCCTGCTGGATGTGGCATACTCCAAGCTGCTTGGCTTTCCTTGTCACTAACACCTCCCATGTGCCAGTGGCCATCTCTCCTACCAAGGAAGGCTGAGACACCTGGGGCTGTTTAGCCTGGAGAGAAGGCTGAGAGGGGATCTGTACTGCAAGAGTGGTCAGGGCCTGGCAGAGGCTGCCCAGGGAGGTGGTGGAGTCCCCATGGCTGGAGGTGCTCCAGAACGCTGTGGCCGTGGCACCTGGGGCCAGGGTTTGGTGGCCATGGTGGGGTTGGGCTGCTGCTTGGCCTGGCTGACCTTGGAGGCCTTTTCCCACCCAAACTATTCCGTGCTTCTCTAAGACCTCTCAGTGTGGCAGGTGAGCAGCTACTCCTGTTTGCTGCTGTGTTCCATAGCCTGCTCCTCTTAGGAGCTGCCCTGAGAGCTAGTGGAGGTTGAAATGCTCCTGGAGAGACCTGAGCATGCAGTAACCATAAAGCCAAAACACTCAGAGCTTCTCAGAACCCCAGAGATAAGGAAGGTGGTGATGAAAGCTGCTTTAGTAAACAAGCAGAATCATAGAACTGTCAGAGTGGAAGGGACCCCCAGGCTCAGCCAGCTCCAAGGCCCTGCCATGGGCAGGGACACCTCCCACCAGGGCAGCTTGCTCACAGCCACCTCCAGCCTGGCTGCAAACACCTCCAGCCAGCAGCAGGAGGCTTCCACCACCTCCTGGGCAGCCTGGGACAGGCTCTCACCACCCTCCTGGCCAACAACTTCTTCCTCACAGCCGACCTGAATCTCCCCACTTCTACTTTTGCTCCACCCCCCCAGGAGCCCCAAGCAGCTGGAAGGCAGCATCACAACTGGGGTAGCCTTAGGCCATGCCTTTTAAGTTTTTCACAGATCATGAGCAGTAAGGTAGTGAAATGTAAACAAATCACTACTGGGTGCAAGAAAGGACAATAAAGACCATTCTGAACAATCCCATTGGAGAGAGAAGCAACTTAAAGTGGTTGTACCAAAACAGCTCCTCTCACTGCTTTGCTCCTGCTTGACCTTGGCTGCATTGCTTTGGTTTTAACATTGTTCTGCTCCTTTCTCCCTTCCTCTGTACAGGGGTAGAGGGGGCAGGAAAGGAGAAGCTTGTAGCTTCCCCTGCTCTTTGACCAGGGGCTTCTTGTGCTGTCTGTCACTGTAAATACCTGTAAATATTGTGTATTTTGGACACACTCGTTGCATTCCACTGTGGGTTGTAAGTTGTGCTTGCAAAGCCTCCATCCCTGGAGGCTTTCAAGGCCAGGCTGGAGGTGGCTCTAAGCAAACTGACTGAACCTGAGGTGTCCCTGCCTATGGCAGGGGGGTTGGAGCTGGCTGAGCCCTGAGGTCCCTTCCACCCCTGACAATTCTATGATTCTAAGTCCAGCTTTCATGTGCTTCCAACTGGGCTGGTCTGGCAAATATAATGCTGGGGAGGGGGCGGATGTTTCAACCCAGCACACACCCTCTGAATCTGAGACTTGTTAGTGCTGGATGTTTAGAGAATCACAGAATCAACCAGGCTGGAAATGACCTCAGAGATCACCAAGTAAAACCTATTACCTAATACCTAACCCCTCCTGACAACCCAACCATGGCACTGAGTGCCTCATCCAGGCTCTTGCTGAACACCCCCAGGGGTGGGGACTCCACCACCTCCCTGGGCAGCACATCCCAAGGGCAAATCTCTCTTGCTGGGAAGAATTTCTTCTTCACCTCCAGCCTGAACCTCCCCTGGCACAGCTTGAGACTGTGGCCTCTTGTTCTGGGGCTGGGTGCCTGGGAGAAGAGACCAACCCCCACCTGGCTCCAACCTCCCCTTAGGGTGTTGTAGAGAGCAATGAAGTCTCCCCTGAGCCTCCTCTCCTCCAGGCTAAGCAAGCCCAGCTCCCTCAGCCCCTCCTCACAGGGCTGTGCCCCACACCCCTCCCCAGCCTTGTTGCCCTTCTCTGGACAGGTTCAAGCATCTCAACGTCCTCCCTGCGCCGAGGAGCCCAGCGGAGGGCAGGGGGAGCCCCGGGCAGCCGGCAGCGGCGCGCCCCTTACCCTCAGGGCGGTGGCGAAGCTGTTCTTGAGGTTGGTGGCGATGCTCATGAGCAGAGGCTCCCGGCAGGTGATCATGGCCATGCCGGCCGTCAGGTTGCGCATCATGTGGTGCGCGGCCACGCGCATGCGGGACTCCTCGGAGTCCAGGGCGAAGTCCTTGCGCACGATCTGCTCGCAGGTGGTCATGGCGATCTTGATGGAGCGATCCACCACGGGGTGCACCAGCTCCTGCACCGCGCGCTCGATGGCCTGCCGCACGCACTGCTTCAGCTGCGGGTGCGCCTGGAACAGCGGGATCTGCGCCGGGCCGCCGGCGCCGCGCCGTCACGCCGCCGCCCGGGCTGGAGCGGGCCTCGCGGCTCGGCCAGGCCAACCCAGCACCCAACGCCTCCTGCCTAAACCATGGCTCCCAGTGCCACGTCCAAGCCCCACTTCAACCCCTCCCGGGGTGGGGACTCCACCACCTCCCTGGGCAGCACAGCCCCAGGGCCAATCTCTCTTGCTGGGAGGAACTTTCTCCTCACCTCCAGCCCAAACCTCCCCTGGCACAGCTTGAGACTGTGTCCTCTTGTTCTGGGGCTGGGGCCCTGGGAGAAGAGACCAACCCCCACCTGGCTGCAACCTCCATTCAGGGAGTTGGAGAGAGCAATGAGGTCTCCCCTGAGCCTCCTCCTCTCCAGGCTAAGCAACCCCAGCTCCCTCAGCCCCTCCTCCCCAGACCTGTGCCCCAGACCCCTCCTCCCCAGCCCTATGCCCCAGACCCCTCCTCCCCAGCCTCGTTGCCCTTCTCTGGACACCTTCCAGCAGCTCAATGTCTTTCCTAACCTGAGTGGTCCACAACTGGACACAGGACTCAAGGTGTGGCCTAACCAGTGCTGAGCACAGGGCAGGATGACTTCCCTGCTCCTGATGCAGGCCAGGATGTCATTGGCCTTCTTGGCCCCCTGGGCACACTGCTGGCTCCTGTTCAGCCTACTATCAACCCCAGGTCCCTCTCTGCCTGGCTGCTCTCAGCCACTCTGACCCCAGCCTGCAGCACTGCCTGGGGTGGTTGTGGCCAATGTGCAGCCCCTGGCACTTGGACTTGCTCAATGCCATCCTCTTGGCCTCTGCCCATCTGCCCAGCCTGGCAAGGTCTCTCTGCAGAGCTCTCCTATCCTCTAACAGATCAACTCCTGCCCCCAGCTTGGTGTTGTCTGCACATTTACTGATGATGGACTCACTCCCTTCCTCCAGATCATCAATTAAGATATTGAACAGGCTGGGGCCCAGAACTGAAGCCACAGCCCCACCTGCCTTCAGCACACCTCATGAGCTTCAAGAGGGTCCCGCATGGGGGGGGAGGAGTAACAGCAGGCAGCGGCACAGGCCAGCGGCTGCCCTGCTGGGAAGAAGCTCCACAGAGAAAGGCCTTGGAGGGCTGGTGGGCAGCAAGCTCCCCATAGGACCTTGTGTGAGACCTCATCTTGAGTACTGTGTTCAGTTCTGGGCTCCCCAGGTCAGGAGGGACAGGGATCTGCTGGAGAGGGTCCAGCAGAGGGCTGCAAGGATGATTAGGGGACTGCAGCACTGCCTGGGGAGGAGAGGCTGAAGGACCTGGGGCTGCTCAGTCTGGAAAAGAGAAGACTTAGAGGGGATTCAATAAATGTCTGTAGGTATCTGAGGGCTGGGGGTCAGGAGGGAGGGGACAGGCTCTGCTCACTGGCTCCATGTGACATGGCAAGGAGCAATGGATGTAAGGTGCAGCACAGGAGGTTCCACCTCAACACAAGGGGGAAGGGTCACAGGGCACTGGAACAGGCTCCCCATAGAGGCTGTGGAGTCTCCTCCTCTGGAGAGTTTCCAGGCCTGTCTGGATGTGCTCCTGTGGGACCTGAGCTGGACTGCATGGCTCTGCTCTGGCAGGGGGGTTGGATCTCTTTGGGCCCCTTCCCACCCCTGTGATGCTGTGAACTATCCCAGCTGCCAGGATAGGCTGGCTGGGGTAGCTTCAGCCATGCCTGTAAGGCCTTGTCACAGTCCTTGAACAGAAAAGCAGTGAAATGTAACTCACTGCTGGGTGTAAAAAGGAAAACACAGACAGCTCTAAACAAGCCATTGGAAGAGAACTGAGGGACTTCAACTGGTTGTACCAAAACAACCTCTCTCTTCTGGGAGACACTAACTTGCTTCTGCTTGACTTTGGCTGCACTGCTTTTGGTGGGACTGCTATTAACTTCTCTGCTTCTGGCTCTTGTCCCTCTTGTCAGGGGTTAAGGGGGAGGCAGAGAGGGAGAAGCTCCTTGGCCAGGAGGGTCCTTATGCTGCTATGGACTGTAACTATCTGTGAATATTGCTTTTTTTGTCCACATTCACTGCATTCCATTGCAGACTGCAGTTCTGCTTGTAGGCCCAGCTTTCATTTGCTCCCAGCTCAGCAAATGGGGGAAAATTTCAACCCACAGCACTGGGGAATGTAAGGCTCAGAGCAGCAGATCACCCGAGCATGTGAAACTGCTCATGGAACCACCACCCACCCCTGAAGATCTCCACTTGTAGAACTTGCTGAGCATGACCTGTCAGAGGTGACTCCTCTCCCAGCCAGCTCAGCTTGCAAAGTGGGCCCTGTGGCAGTGCTGGTGGCAAGGACCCTGGCAGCAAAGCCAAGCAGCGCTGGCACTCACCGTTGGGTTGAGGGTGATGTGTGGAGCCAGGCCTCCCAAGGAGTAGACGTTGATGTCGTGGTAGCTGTACTGGGGCTGGGGAGGAACAGTGGCTGTACAGGTGGTGCTGGTAGCTGGAGTTGTAGAAGCAGCTGCAAAACACAAGGAGGTTTGGACTGAACCACTGCTGCGAAGGAAATGCCTCTAATGGCAGCAGTGATTCTTAGCTCAACCAGCACATGACCAACATTAACACAGGGATGAGGCTTCATGGCCTGCAGAACTGCTGCTCTCAGTGTTGGGTAGTGGTGAGACCAGGGGGAACAGAGCAAAACCAGGAGTGGGGAGCTTGAGCTTGGCTGTGAGGAAGAAGTGTTGGCCAGGAGGGTGGTGAGAGCCTGGCCCAGGCTGCCCAGGGAGGTGGTGGAAGCCTCCTCCTGCTGGCTGGAGATGTTTGCAGCCAGGCTGGAGGTGGCTGTGAGCAACCTGCCCTGGTGTGAGGTGTCCCTGCCCATGGCAGGGGCTTGGAACTGGCTGAGCCTGGGGTCCCTTTCCAAACCTAACAACTCTGATTCTGTTCTGCAGTTGGATCATGAAGCCTCAAATTTATCTAGCAGTATTGTTCTCCACCTTCCAGACAATTAGCACCCAACTGGCTCCAGCACATGTGAACAGGGCTGCTTGTGTGACACATTGAGCCCTTCATGCCTAGTTAACAGCTGACCCTGCTTCACTCCCTCCTAAGGAGCAGCTCCACACAGTGTGTGTACAATCAGTCCTCAGGATGCCTTCCATGGCCTTCTTGCACTCAACCTGCAAATCTGCTTCCATAAGTACCTCTACTAATGGATCTGGAGCACTGGGCTGGGCTCCCCAACTCAAGAGAGAGGGGGAACTACTGGGGAGAGTTCAGAAGAAGCTACAAAGCTGCTGAAGGTAGCTTTGGAGCTACCTGGAGCAGCTCTGTGAGGAGCAAAGGCTGAGAGCGCTGGGGCTGAGAGCTGGAGCAGCCCCAGAAGGGAGCTGAGCAATGCTCAGCAAGAGCTAAAGGAGCTGGGGGGGGCAAGAGTCTGGGGCCAGGCTCTGCTCAGTGGTGCAGAGGGCACAAACTGGCACCCAGGAAGCTGCAGCTGAGCAGGAGGAGAAAGTTGTTTGGTGTGAGGCTGCTGGAGGCCTGGAGCAGGCTGCCCAGAGAGGTTGTGGAGCCTCCTGGTGTAGGGAGCTTCCAACCCCCCTGGGCACTGTGCTCCTGGGCAAGCTGCTGTGGGTGACCTGCTGGAGCAGGGGCTTGGGCTGGGTGGGCTCCAGAGGTCCCATCCAACTCTACCCTGCTGGTATTCTGGGATGCCAGAACCACCCCAGGTGCCACATCCACAATCCTCCAAGAGCTTCAGGAGCTTCACATTTGTCTGGGGAGCAGCACAACCTGCCTGGAGCTTCTCCAGGGGCTCTGGATGCTGCATGGAATGCACTTACTGGTGGTTGTGATGGGTGGGAGCTCCTCTGGCTGCTTCACATCCTTCTTGGGAGCAGAGAGCTGCTCATCCAGGTTCTTCAGGCGGTCCTTGTCTTTCAGCAGGCTGCCAGGTTTCAGCTCGTTGATGTCCAGGGCCAGATTCTTGCAGAGCACCTCGATCTCAAACTTCAGGTTCAGCTGCACAGCAGTTCCAGTTTGGGTTAGGGCAGAAGGGGAAAGACCCCAACCAAACCAACCCACCCAAAACCTCTACTGGGCAACTCCCAAGCTTCCCATTCAACCCCATGCCTCACAGAAGCTTTACTAACCACTGAGGATTACACAACTATCTTTGCAGGCTGAGCTGAGAGGAAAAGAGAATTTCACCCAAGCTCTACTCCACTAAGCAGTGCCCAGTTCTCCCCATGCTCAGAAGCACTCTCTGGTCCTTCACAACATCCTCTGCTCCCTGCTATGGCCAGCAAACCTCACACTGAGCAACTAACAGACAAACAAAGCAGAAGTTTACTTTCAGATCGTGCTCTTGATGCAGCTCAGCCAAAACATTCATGATTGCCATTGTCCAGGGGTTGGGAGGCCTGAAGACCTGCAAGAGAGAGGAGAGAGGAATTACACACAGACTCCTGGCATGATTGGATTTACACCTGCTAAGGTTTGAAATGTGAAGTTGTGTGGATACAGCATCACAAAATCACTTAGCTTGGAAGGGACCCCAGAGGTCATCTACTCCAACCCCCTTGCCTGCAGGGCAGGGACACCTCTTGACTTGGCTGCTCAGGGCCTCATCCAGCCTGGTCCTGAGCACCTCCAGGCAGGGGGCAGCCACAGCCTCCCTGGGCAGCCTGGGCCAGGCTCTCCCCAGCCTCCCTGCCAACAATCTCTTCCTCCTCTCCACTCTCAATCTGCCCTCTCCCAGCTCCAGGCCATTCTCCCTGCTCTTGGCACTCCCAGCCCTTGGCCAGAGTCCCTGCCCAGCTCTCCTGGAGCTCCCTTCAGGTACTGGCAGGCTGCTCTGAGGTCTTCCTGGAGCCTTCTCCAGGCTGCACAGCCCCAACTCTCCCAGCCTGTCCCCATAGGGGAGGTTCTGCAGCTCTCTGGAAGAGTTTGTACAGCTGCAGTTAGGGCTGAATTCAGCACTGTTTGACTGCAATTAGGTCAGAGAGCTAAGCTGAGCTTTAAAGAGGGAATACAATGACCTGGTCCTGAGAAATCCCTTCTGTGTCAAGCAGAGCTGGTGAGAGTTGCTCAGGGTCAAACTAAGGTAGGGGAATTAAAATAAGGCAATTCTAGAAGCCCTTCAATGGCATCTTTCCAATTCTCAGCTTCTGTCCAGGGCACCACAGTGCAGCTCAGGGCACTGAGCCAGACTGCTGAGATCATAAAAGAGAACCACAGAATGGTTTGGGATGGAAGAGACCTCCCCAAAGGGCATCCAGTCCAACCCCCCTGCCGTCAGCAGGGACATCCTCCTCTGGCTCAGGTTGCCCAGAGCCCTGTCCAGCCTGACCATAAATTTCTTTAGAGATGGGACCTCAGCTGCCTCCCTGGGCAGCCTGCTGCAGTGCTCCAGCAGCCTCCTGGTGCTGAACTTGTTCCTCACATCCAATCCCAACCTGCTCGGTCTCATTTCAAACCATTGCCCCTGGGCCTGGCCCTGCAGGCCTTTGGGAACAGTCCTTCTGCAGCCTTCTTTGCAGCCCCCTTCAGATACTGGAAGGCTGCTCCAAGGTCTCCCCAGGTCTTCTCCAGGCTGCACAGCCCCAGCTCCCTCAGCCTGTCCTCATAGCAGAGTTGCTCCAGCAGGTCGTTTACTGTCCCTCAAAAGAGGATTTCTCCACTTCAAGCCCTTTGCAACCCTTTTCCCCACAAAGCTCTTATCATTTCCCCCCCTTCTGGAGCCAAACTACTTCTTGCAGCATTTCCTCTGCCACTGAAGCCCTCAAGCCTGGCAGCCCAGCGCCACTTACCACACTCCTGACGCTGGACTCCAAGACTTTGGCAACAAATGGCACTACATACAGCAGCTCCTGCTGGCCCTTCACATATGCCTCCAGCAGCAGAGACTTCACATCCAAATCCTGCAAAACACCAGCAAGGAGTGACAAGGGGCAAGGCAGCAAACACTGCCAAAGTTCCCCTGCCAAGCTCTCTCCGTCCGGGATGCATGGCAAGGTTGAGCCAGGCTGCTCCTTCCCCTCCAGGGCCCTGAGCAGCAGTGACCCCTGGGACAGACACTCAGAGAAATGCATTCTCCCCATGGAGTTAATGGATTGGTTTGGGGGAAGAGTCACAGAATGGTGGGGTTGGGAGTGACCTCCAGAGGTTGAATCCAAGCTCCTTGTCACAGCAGGGTGACCTAGGGCAGGTCACACAGGAACACCTCCAGCTGGGTCTTGAAAGCCTCCAGAGCAGGAGGCCCCACAACCTCTCTGGGCAGCCTGCTCCAGCAGCCTCACACCACAGAAGTTTCTCCTCATGCTGAGGTGGAACCTCCTGGGGACCAGCTTGGATCTGTTGGTCCTTATCCTGCCACTGGGCACCACCCAAAGAGCCTGGCGCCTCCATCCTGGCACCCACCCCTCAGATATTTACGGACATTGATCCCTCTCAGCCTTCTCCTCTCCAGACTAAACACCCCCAGGGCTCTCAGCCTTTCTCCATGGCAGATATTCCAGTCCATCATCCTCATAGCCTCCACTGGGCTCCCTCCAGCAGGTGTGTCTCTCAAACTGGGGAGCCCAAAACTGGCCACAGTATTCCAGGTGTGGTCTCACCAGGGCAGACTAAAGTGGGAAGAGAACCTCCTTAGACTTGCAGGCCACAATCATCTGGATGCAGCTCAGGATACCATTAGGCAGAACTTAACTACTAACTTCCCTGACACACAGCAATAGTTAGGAGTCTTAGAATGACCCAGCTCTGGGATGGCATTTTGCTCTTAGCACACAACAGGGAGGCCCAGCAGGAAGGTGATCACGCTCCCCACAGCCTGTGCTGCTGGCCAGCAGGGTGGCAGGCAGCCAGGCAGAGGCTCACCGTGTGCAGGATGGGTTTGTTTTTAGCCAGGGTGATCATGCCCAGCCAGTGCCCCAGGTTCTTCAGCAAGGACCGGTCTGAGAAGTTGGCTGCAGCCTTATCTGATGTCAGGAGCACCTGAGGGAAAGAAAGAACCAAACCCAGCTCTCAGCAACCAGTGGAAGATCATCAGCCTCAGAGCCATATATCCAACAGCTGGCCTGGCTTCAGTTACTTCAGTGCTGAGCTTGGGTCACATAGGAGATACTCAGAGCAGCCTTCACTTGAGGGCAGCAGCTCATAAATGTGCCCTGTAAAGGATTTCAAAGCTCCTTCCCTTCAAGAGGATCAGAGAGAGGATTTCCCCAGCCCCCAGGGGATTCCTTCCCCCTCAGGAGGATCCAGCCCCCCCCACACACTCTCGAGACCGTTACACCTCTCCACCCGGGGAAGGAGAGCTTCAGAAGGAAGCATTTCAGCTTCACACTGCCTCACAGACCTGCAGGCTGCAATTGCCCTTCTTGGCAAACGATTTAATTCTCATTTCAAGACCTGCATCGTGTCACAGAATGGTGAGAGGCTGGAAGAGACCTCTGGAGATCATCCAGTCCACCCCCGTGCCAGAGCAGGGTCACCTAGGGCAGGCCACACAGGAGGGCAGCCAGGGGGGTTCTGAAAGCCTCCACAGCAGGAGACTCCACAACCCCTCTGGGCAGCCACAAGGATTCTGCTGTGAGTTGTGTTCCTGAGCCTCAGAGGAGCAGCAGCTGCAGAGGGGTAGCTCAGCCACGCTCTGAAGGAGGCCGGGGATGCTGTCGCACCGTCGCGTAACCCGCGGCGGTCAGGAGCGCCACCAGCAGGTTTAAAAACAGTGCTGCCCCTCCCCCCCGGCCAGGCACCGCAGCCCCCACCGAGTCTGCCCTGTACACCCTCCCTTCTAACACAGCTCCCCAGCTGGCACTGGGCTGGCAGGGAGCCTCCAAGGGCCTCCTGGCCACCCCCTGCAGGCAGCAGGGACAGCTCCAGCTGCAGCAGGCTGCCCAGGGACACAGCCAGCCTGAGCTGGAAGGGCTGCAGGGATGGAGCCTCCACCACCTCCCTGGGCAGCCTGGGCCAGGCTCTCCCCAGCCTCCCTCTGCACAGCTTCCTCCTCAGCTCCAACCTCCCTCTGCCCTGCTCCAGCTCCAAACCCTTGCCCCTGGGCCTAGCCCCACAGCCCCTGCTGAGCAGTCCCTCCCCAGCCTGCCTGCAGCTGCCCTGCAGCTCCTCAGCTGCAGCTCTGAGCTCTGCCTGCAGCCTTCTCTCCTGCAGGCTGCACAGCCCCAGCTCTCCCAGCCTGGCCCCAGGGCAGAGGTTCTGCAGCCTCTCAGCATCTCTGTGGCCTCCTCTGGACCCATTCCATCAGCTCCAGATCTCTCTTGTGCTGGGGTCCCACAGCTGGCCCCAGCCCTGCAGGGGAGGTCTCTCCAGACCAGAGGGGCAGCATTTTCTCTTCCCACCTGCTGGTCTTGCCCTTTGCTTTGACCAAAACAGCAGAGTGCTTTTCTTACCTTTATGCCTTCCTTGCACAAAAGGACTAAAGCACAAATGCTCTTCCCCTGGGTTATGATGTGCAAGCCTCACACAGATTCACATCCAACCTGCATAAACTAATTGCAGTGCAGATTTGCCCTCTCATACCACTTGAGTTAAGTCTGAGCTCCTGAGGCCTCCTCCCTGGAGACATTCAAGATCAGACTCTGTGTGGCCCTGAGCAGCCTGCTCCAGGTGGATGCATCCCTGCTGGCTGCAGGTGGACTCTACAAGACCACAGAATGGTCTGGGGTTGGAAGGGACCTCTGAAGGGTCATCCAGTCCAACCCCTCTGCAGTCAAGCAGGGACATCCTCAACCAGGGGACCTTTGAGGGTCATTTCCGACCCAATGCAAGCTGTGAACCTCAGCACTGAGGTTGCCCTGCTAGCTCAGTGGGGAGCAAGTGGATTTTGGAATGGCCTTTGCTATTTGAAGGGTCAGTCCCACAGTGAGCAAACAGCCTGAGGACAGCACCCAGCTGCACCCTGCACCACTCACCTTGATATTCCTGTAGGTTTCATTCAGAACCATTTTATTGAACTCTGGGTTCTTCAGGGTGTCCAGGAAGTTTGAATAGAGGCTGTGAAAATTGGGCTCAATACTGACTCTCTTCATCACAAGGTACTGGGATACCCAAGGCATGAACTCCTCCTTCACTGTTTCCTTCAGTTCTTCAACCTGCCTCCATAGGGGGGGGAAGAAAACCCAACCCAAGACAAGAAACACACCACAGAAGATAAGAGAAGATGATCAGCAGCTTCTGGGGTCAGCTGTGCCACTGCCACATCAATTCCTTTAACACTAAGGCTGTTCTGAGTCAGTGGTGTCTCACTGTCACACAATGGGGGGGCTTGGGAGGGACCTCTGGACATGGTCTGGTCCAACCCCCTTGCTGAAGACAGTTTGCTTCCAAGGTGTGGTCAGCTGGGCAGCAAATCAGCAAGCTGTGGCTGTTCACCTCCCCCCCCCCCATCTCTCAGGCTTCAGCAGACCATTGCAAAGTGATTAACAGCAGCATCTCAGCCTAAAGCCTCCAGGCCAGGGTGCAGCAGCACCTCACAGCTCTGCCACTTCAAAAGAGATTCCCTGAATGTCAGCCCAGAGGGCCTCCAGGCAGAGCCCCCTCCCGGCCCCTCCCCAGAGGGCCTCCAGGCAGAGCCACCCCCCCCCCTCCAGGCAGAGCAAACCCCCGGCCCCAGCCCCTCCCCAGAGGGCCTTCCAGGCAGAGCCCCCCCCAGCATCCACCATCTCAGGCTTGCAGCCTCCCATGGTTTCCAGCCCATGGCTGCTGGGAATCTCTGCCCTTCACTTTGATTTCCAGCCTTACTGATGTACTCATTTCATTAACTGAAGTGCTAATACTGAGTTGAATTTTTTCCTCATCTATTGGATTTTTGATGTATTTTCAGACCCTTTAGGGTTTTTCCCCCCCCCCCCCCCACCTCTTTCAAAGGCCACTAACACCACAAAAGGTCTACTCCTGGGCCACCCAGCAGCAGCTCTTTCCTGAAAGCAAAGCACTGCTGACATCATTGACTGATCCAAAGGGCCTGGCTTTCCAGGAATGAGGAAAGTGGGAGGGGAAAGCAAGACAAAGAACAATTCTCTCTCACACATCCCTCCTTCCCCTGACATATTCTACCTCCAGCACCAGGGCTGGCTAATACTGGGAGCAGCTGGGCTGGTAGCTCTCATTTCTTCACACTGTGCTCCCTCTTAAACTGTTCCAAGGGGGAACAGGGAAGGAAGATCAGAAAGCCCCCAAGCCCTGCAGCATGGATTCCCAGCAAAGAGCTGAACAATGGAGCTGTTCCCACACTTGCCTTCTGTGTCATGTTGGACTGAGACAGATTGTTGAAGATGAAAGCAATCTTTTCCTGGACGTTCTCTGGAGGCTCCACAATTCTCTCAGTCTGATCTGTTGCTACCAGCAGGGTATCAATGTTGGTGGTATTGATGGAAGGCTGCAGGGAGAGCAACAAATTAGGAAGAGACAACACCCAGAGGTGGCAGTGTGTGCACCCTCAGCAGGTTTGCTGATGACACCAAGCTGTGTGGTGCAGGAGACAGGCTGGAGGGAAAGGATCCCTCCAGAGGCACCTGGGCAGGCTGCAGAGCTGGGCCCAGGACAACCTCATGAGGTTGGGCAAGGTCCTGCAGCTGGCTCAGGGCAATCCCAGGCACTGCTAGAGGCTGGGCAGGGACTGGCTGGAGAGTAACCCTGCAGGAGAGGCCTTGGGGGTGCTGGGGGAGAAGCTCAGCAGCAGCCAGCAGGGAGCACTGGCAGCCCAGAGAGCCAAGCAGAGCCTGGGCTGCAGCAGCAGCAGTGTGGCCAGCAGGGCCAGGGAGGGGATTCTGCCTCTCTGCTCCACTCTGCTGAGCCCACAGCTGCAGCTCTGGGCCCAGCTCTGGAGCCTCTGTGCCAGGAAGGCTCTGGAGGGGCTGGGAGGGGTCCAGAGCAGGGCCAGGAGGCTGAGCAGAGGGCTGGAGCTGCTCTGCTCTGAGCACAGCCTGAGAGAGTTGGGCTTGTGCAGGCTGCAGAGGAGAAGGCTCCAGGGAGACCTTCTGGTGGCCTTGCAGGGGCTGCAGGAAAGCTGGGGAGGGACTTTGGAGGGTGTGAGGGAGGGACAGGACTGGGGGGGATGGAGCAAAAGGAGAAGTGGGGAGGTTGAGCTTGGCTGTGAGGAAGAAGTTGTTGGCCAGGAGGGTGGTGAGAGCCTGTCCCAGGCTGCCCAGGGAGGTGGTGGAAGCCTCCTGCTGCTGGCTGGAGGTGTTTGCAGCCAGGCTGGAGGTGGCTGTGAGCAAGCTGCCCTGGTGTGAGGTGTCCCTGCCCATGGCAGGGGCTTGGAGCTGGCTGAGCCTTGGGGTCCCTGCCAGCCCTGGGGTTCTAGGTGACAGCAAAAACTTTGGCTGTGTTCTGCCAAGTGAAAAAAAAAAGGCATTGAGCCCTGGCAGGTTTCATTTACTGCCTGGAATTCACTTTGAGCAGCACTGAAAGGAGGCAATTCTACAACCAACCATCAACAGTAAGCTGGAGAAAAAAACCCACCCCTGGCACTGCTTCCTGTAGAACAGCTGGCAGTGGCAGCCACCAGGCTAGCAAAGAGGCAGTCCCCAGCACACTGCAGCCTGGGAGCAGCTCAGTGCTGGGGTGGGAAGGAAAGCCCCCCAGGAGTTTGTTTCTGAGAACAGCCAAATGTGAGTCAGCAGTGTGCCCCTCACGGCCCTACAGCTGCAGAGCTGTGCCCAAGGTCGATGCCACTTCATGATGGCTTTTAACAACTGCCACGTTCTGCACTTGGGCCACAACCACCCCATGCAGTGCTACAGACTGGGGACAGAGTGGCTCCTGGTGCAGAACTTGCTCCTCACAGCCAATCCCAATCTGCTCTGCTCTGGTTTGAAGCCATTGCCCCTGGTTCTGTCCCTGCAGGCCTTGAGGAACAGTCTCTCTCCATCCTTCTTGCAGCCCCCTTCAGGTCCTGGCAGGCTACTCTAAGGTCTCCCTGGAGCCTTCTCTTCTCCAGGCTGCACCCCCCCAGCTCCCTCAGCGTTAGAGCAGAATTAACCATTTTGGAAAAGACCTTCGAGATCACCGAGTCCAACCTCCCACCCAGCACCATCTGATCAGCTCAACCATGGCACCAAGGGCCTCACCCAGGCTCCCCTTAAACCCCTCCAGTGATGGTCACTCCACCAGCCCGGGGTGGGCCGGCCGCGCTCCGGCCCCGCCCCCGGCCGCGCTCCGGCCCCGCCCCCGGCCGCGCCCCCGCCCCTTACCGGAACATCCTTCTTGAAGCTGACCCCGGTTGGCCGAGTGATTGTGATGGTTTTGGCCACAGTGGTGGTGGTTGAGGTGGTTACTATAGTGCTGACTTGGCCAGCAAGAGGAGCTTTTGCTGGGACTTGGGCCTGGGCCTGAGCCTGGGCAAGTGCAATGCTTCCAGGGGTGGTGATTGAACCCTGCATCTTCACAGGAGGGTCTCTGGATTGCTGTCCGTACTCTATGTACTGAAAGGAGGGGGAAGAGAAGCTGAGTGTTAGCTTAAGCAGCACAAAGGTTTGCCACTGGAGCCTTAAAGCACCTGGCACTGCCAGCAGGAAGGCAGGCTGCAAGATGCAGCTCAACACCCTTCTGAAGTACATCTCATTATCTCCTGTCTGCCTCTAACTCTGACCTCAGCAGGCTGATGCCACGTGTCAGGAGACTCAGACTGTCCAGAGCCCTCAAACTCCCACCCCTGCAGGCCTGGGCCAGTAGAATGAAAGCAGCAAAGGGGTGTAAAATAAGGGTGTGAGCATCAAGAAGCTTGCTACAAAGCAGGGAAGAATTCTCTCCCAAGGCCTCCCAACAGCTCCACAGAAACAGGCAGGCCTCAAGTGGACCATAAGCAAACCCAACACTTCTGATGTGTCCAGCTCAGCTCCCCAGGAGAAAATGAGTCTCTTCCCCACTGGAATACATCAACCCAGCAGACAACTGAGTGCCATGTAAAGGACACAGCCTGAAGGGCTGGTGAGAACACACTGCTGCTGGACCTGGCACCTCCATGGGAGAGCTGAATGGTTTAGCTCCCTTGGGTGGTGCTTTCAAGCTCTGCCTCTGGCAGTGGCTTTTTGGTACTTGTGCCAAGGAAAGCACCTCCGAGGCACACAGCACGTGGCCAACACTGCTGAGTCCCTGGACTGCAGTCTGCTTCCACTGCTCTGGCAACACCTTCAGGAATGAAGTTTTTCTCATCTTTATCTGGGTTCCTTTTCACAGCTCTGAGCATGAAGCTGTAGGAACCTGGCAGAATCTCCTCTGTTTTAAGAGGGAAACTGCAAACCCCTAGGGAAGGGGAATCTGGATCCACTGAAGGCCCTTCCAACCCTCTGGCACAGCACAGGGGTGCTGGTTGTTCATGCAGCTCACTGCAACAGAAGCAGCCCCAACAGGCTGATGGAAATCAAGGGGCACCAGACAACCACCACCTGCCCAACCCATTCCAAAAGGAGCACCTTGGGGAAGAGCCTTGTGGCTCTGGGGCTGTGCACAGCAGCCTGCAGCCCCTGTTCCCAGAGGCCAGCAGGACTGTGGTCCCTTGAGAAGTTACTGAAGACACTCACCTCCTGTAAGTGATGTGGGAACTGGATAAAGTGACTAATAGAAGCCAAGTGCTGACAATACTGGGGATAGTCCTTCAGTCTGCCAGACAAAACAACACAGCTGGTCAGAAACATAAGCCCAGATCAACCCCAAAAGCAGAGCACACAACACTGCTGTGTCCCTCCAGCGCTGCCACAGTCACTGCTGGGCTGCTCCCAGCAGCTGTGCTCTGAACAAAGCATCCTCCACAAAGAGCTGCTGGTGAAGCCCCCTGGCAACGAAGCCATTTCACAGCCCAACCCCAAGTGTGTTCACAGCAGCCCCTCTGATCTGCAGTCAGCCTCAGCAGCTGCAGTGAGGCTGCTGCTGTTAAACAGCAAGCCCCAAACAGCCAGGACAGAGGCTTCCCCCATGCACACCTGCTACTGTAACTCAGGAATGCTACACACTGCTGCTACTCATGGAGGGACATCCTCAGGTCCTGCCTAAAGTGTTCTTAAGACAGTGGTTAAGTCTCACTGTGTCAGCCTTCCATATCTGTTCAGCCAGCTCCACAACCCAGCATCCAACCATGGGTGCAGCTTTTATTAGATGAAACACTGCAGGGCAGATGGACTAGAAAGGGGAAATAAGGACAGAAGGCAATGTGCTCCTTGCTTTTGACTCCCTGCTTCAAGCACACACACTTCCAGTCATTAAAGCCAGGAAGCTTTCTGAAAACTGTAGTGCAAGGTAAGACAGGCTGGGAGAGCTGGGGCTGTGCAGCCTGCAGGAGAGAAGGCCGCAGGCAGAGCTCAGAGATGCAGCTGAACATCTGCAGGCCAGCTGCAGGCAGGCTGGGGAGGGACTGCGGGGATAGGCCCAGGGGCAGTGGTTTGGAAGTGGAGCAGGACAGAGTCAGGCTGGAACTCAGGAGGAAGCTCTGCACAATGAGGGTGGGGAGACACTAGACCAGGTCTGCCCAGGGAGGTGGTTGAGACTCCACCCCTGGAGACATTAAGCTCAGCCTGGCTGTGTCCCTGGGCAGCCCGCTCCAGCTGGAGGTATCCAGCAACAGGCCCAAGGGAATGGTTTGAAGCTGAGGCAGAGCAGGCTTAGACTGGAGTACAGGAAGAAGTTCTTCAGTAGGAGGGAGGTGAAATTCTGGAATAGGTTGCCCAGAGAGGTTGTGGCTGCCTCCTCCCTGGAGGTCTTCAAGGCCAGGCTGGATGAGGCCTAGCTGCGAAGCATCCCCGCCCAGGCCAGAGGATCTCTGCAGATCCCTTCCGCCCTGAGCCGCTGTGGTGGTCTGGGCTGGGTGCCCTCTGCTATGTGGTGTACTTCCTGTGTCCAGCAGTCCAGCCCAGTGGGTGGACACAGGAAACCAGGTGTCTCCTACCACAATCCCCTGCACCGCTATGAAATCCAGCGCAGGGTCTGGCACTGCCTCTTTCTTCCCTTCTGGGGGAGACGTCTCCCGGCCTTGGGCCTGGGCGGTCTCAGGCCTGGCCAGCCGAGACTAGCAGTGGGGGGGGGGGGTGTGAAGAACGAGCCCTGGTGGGGATGGGATGTTTCTGGGTCTGCTTTGGGGTCTCTTTGTCACTGCTTCTGGCTCTCTGTACACACTCACTGCTTTCCCTATTTGAGCTTTCCATCACTTTTGCAATCCGTTGGTCTGGGTCGCTGTTTTCTGCTCGTGGTGGGGAGGGCTCTGCCTCAACCCACTACAGCCACTCCACGAAGCGTCTAAGGGTAAAGGGGACCCTGGAGCTGAGATGTGGAAGTGTGCGCCCCCCTGCGGCAGAGCAGCTGCTGCGCCAAGCGCTGCCAGCCGGCACGCTCACCTGTTCTTGAACCTGTCGAGCGCGGCGATGCCGAAGTAGTACATCTTGGAGGCGAAGGGCTTGCGCAAGGCCTCCAGCACGTAGCGCAGGGCCAGGCCCAGCGCCATGTAGGTCACCAGCCCCTTCTCGATGATGCCCCCGAAGAGGCAGGCTGTGATGTGCAGCTCCTTGTCTGGGTACTGGGGGAAGAAGCGATACTCCTCGAACAAGTTCCTCAGCATGCAGTTGAAGACTTCTCTTTCCCGCTTGATGTTGGAGTCCTTGAAGCGCTGCAGCATCTCCAGCACCTGCGGAGCAGCCAAAGCTGTTGGCCCACAGAGGCTCTGCAGGCAGGGCTGCAGCTGGGGGCAGAGACCCTGGAGCACTGCTGAGGCCACACCTCGAGGCCTGTGGCCAGCTCTGGGCCACTCAGTTGCAGAAGGACATTGAGGGGCTGGAAGGTGGCCAGAGAAGGGCAGCGAGGCTGGGGAGGGCCTCCGGAGCACCAGGCCATGAGGGGAGGGCAGGCTGAGGGAGCTGGGGTTCCTTAGCCTGGAGAGGAGGAGGCTCAGGGGAGACCTTCTTGCTCTCTCCAACTCCCAGCTCCAAGGCTGCTGAAGGGACTGCAGCACTGCCTGGGCAGGAGAGGCTGAGAGCCCTGGGGGCGTGCAGTGTGCAGGGGAGAAGGCTGAGAGGGATCTGCTCAATGTCTCTCAAGAGCTGAGGGCTGGGGGGCAGGAAGGGAGGGCCAGGGCCAGGCTCTGCTCCCTGTGCCCTGGGGGAGCACAAGAGGCAAGGGCTGGAAAGTGCAGCCCAGGAGGTTGCAGCTCAGCAGGAGGAGAACTTGTTGGCTGGGAGGCTCCCAGAGGCCTGGAGCAGGCTGCCCAGAGAGGTTGTGGAGTCTCCTGCTCTGGAGCCTTCCCAGCCCTGCCTGGATGTGTTCCTGTGCCCCCTGGGCTGGGTTCTGTGCTCCTGCTCTGGCAGGGGGCTGGCACTGGGAGCTCTCCAGAGGTCCCTTCCAACCCCTCCCACCCTGGGAGCCTGCAAACCCAAGTGCAGGACCTCACACTTGGCCTTGCTGAACCTCATGAAGTTCACACAGGCTCCAGCTTGTTCTGGTGCCCCTGGATGGATCCCATGGCTCAGGTGCAGCAGCTGCTGCACTCAGCTCACTGTGCCAGCACCTACCACTGATCCTCCCTTCTCATGTTGCACCACAACCAGCACCTGAAGCAGTGAGTGCTCTCAGCTTTGCACAGGTCCTCGTGCAGGGGTGCAGCTGCTGCAGCAGGGAACTCACCTCATCCACAGACATGGTGGGATGTGGGGGGTGGTTGTAGATCCTCTGGAAGTAGCTGTTTGCCTCATCATCGATTTCTTTGCTAAAGTGCTGGTTAGCCTCTGGCCACACCTGAGATAAGTCAGCTGGGAAGAGAGGGGAACAAAGCATGGTGCTCAGAACCCACTGCAGGCAGGCAGGCCTTCAGCCAGTCCTTCCAGCCTGTGCTGAGCCTCCCAGCTCTTCTGCAAAGCAGGACACCCAGCCTCCAGCAGAGAGCTTCCCTCTCTAAGTGCTGAACCCTCAAGACAGAATGAACCTCCCAGTGTGGGACTCCCAGCACTCACAGCATCCCCAGCTACCCTCCCCTGACTCCTGAGCTCCAGGACCACAAACCAGCCCAGGGGAAGGCATGCTCCACAACACTGACATGCAGACAAACTCTCACACAAGCTTTCAGGCCAGCAGGCAGCTTCAAGCAAGCTTCTTCTGCAGGGTCAAGCTCAGCATGGATAGGGCAAGGGTCACTCCAGCATGGCACAGAGCGGTTTGGGTTGGAAGGGACCTTTTAAAGATCATCTAGTTCCAACCTCTGTGGTGTGGTGCCCTGCCCTGAGCAGGGACACCAGGATCTGTCACTTTCTGGGGGGGCTAATAAGGAGACTGGCAGCAACAGCAGCATGGAAGGTTTAGCACATGGCTACAACTCCTCAAGGCAACATTTGACTGCTACAACAGATTCCTGGAATGGAATGGACCTTAGAGATCATCCACAGTGCCAACCCCCCACCAGCCCAGGCTGCTCAAGGCCTCATCCAACCTGGTCCTGAGCACCTCCAGGGAGGGGGCAGCCACAGCCTCCCTGGGCAACCTGTGCCAGTGTCTCCCCACCCTCCCTGCCAACAATTTCTTCCTCCTCTCCAGACTAACATTTCCTTGTGAGCACACTTTAGAGGGCATGAGTAAGGATAACAGCCCTGTGCCAGGAACCACAGCAGCCCTTCTGATAACCACTCTCTCACCAACTTTGGTTGGTCTTATTTGTACCTAAACACAGTTGGATCAGTTCCTTGCAGTCTGATTCACTGCTTCACCCAGCTGCTCACTGCAGCAACAGGACCTTACCCAGGTAGAGTCACAGGATGGTAGGGGTTGGAAGTGACCTCTGGAGATCACCCAGTCCAAGCCCCCTGCTCCAGCAGGGCACCCACAGCAGCTTGCCCAGGGGGGGCTGGAAGCACTCCAGAGAGGGAGACTCCAAACCTCTCTGGGCAGCCTGCTGCAGAGCTTCAGCACCCTCACCCCAAACAAGTTCCTCCTGAAGTTCAGGTGCAACAAGGCAGCTTTGTTTAGCCTCCTCACCAAGAGAGCACAAACCTTCTCCTCCCAGATGCACACAGAGAGCAGGACACCACTTTTGTTCCAAAGACAGCATGAGAGAAGAAGGGCACAGAGACACTGTCCATGCACATCCTCAAGCTGCTGTCATTTGATGTTCCACCCTGCCCAGGCAGGCCACCTGGCAAGCTTCTGGCAGCAAAGTTCAGAAGCACCTTTTTCCCCCAGCCTAAACAAAGCCACACTTAAGCCCAGCTACAGATGCAAGCCTCCCCCCTGCAAGCAAAGCAGATGAGCACTGCAGCCCACAGTCACACTTCACAGCCACAGACAACACTACCACTTACAAGGTTTCATCTTACTCTGCTGGAATGTAGGCTGGTTCAGTCCAGACGTGCTCAGCTTCCTCTGCACGAAGGGGTCGTTGTTGACGGCAGGCAGGCCCAGGGCTCCAGTCCCTATGCCAGTCAGGCTACCCGTGGTGAGGCCACCTACTGGAAAGCAGACAGCTGCTCACCTCTGCTGCACCCTCCCCTTGGCCCTCCCAGCAACCCCAGCACCGCACAGCCACAGCACTGTTTAGGTTGGAAGAGACCTTGAAGGTCAGCCAAGTTCAACAGGCTGCCCGGAGAGGCTGTGGAGTCTCCTGCTCTGGAGCCTTCCCAGCCCCAGCTGGATGTGCTCCTGTGCCACCCGGGCTGGATTCCCTCTCTGGTCCTGCTCTGGCAGGGGGGTTGGACTTGATCATCTTGAGAGGTCCCTTCCAACCCCTAACACCCTGTGAGCCTGTGAACTGTTAATCCAGCACTGCCAAGTCCACCACTCAACTGGGGCTGCTCTGCAGAGGAGAAGGCTGAGAGGGATCTGATCAATGTCTCTCAAGAGCTGGGGGGCAGGAAGGGAGGGCCAGGGCCAGGCTCTGCTCCCTGTGCCCTGGGGGAGCACAAGAGGCAAGGGCTGGAAAGTGCAGCCCAGGAGGTTGCAGCTCAGCAGGAGGAAGAACTTGTTGGCTGGGAGGCTCCCAGAGGCCTGGAGCAGGCTGCCCAGAGAGGTTGTGGAGTCTCCTGCTCTGGAGCCTTCCCAGCCCTGCCTGGATGTGTTCCTGTGCCCCCTGGGCTGGGCTCTGTGCTCCTGCTCTGGGGTTGGACTGAAAGCCCTCCAGTGCTCCCCTGGCACCAGTGTGAGGCTGCCTCTTGCCCTGCCATCACATCTGCCTGCTATCAGGTGGCTTTACCTGAAGCAATTCATGGAATAACAGAATTGTTTTGATTGGAAGAGACCTTTAAGACCACCAAGTCCAACCATGAAGCCAGCACTGCCAGGTCACCACACCACCCCAGAATCCTAAGAGTGGTTTGGGTTGGAAGAGACCTTAAACATCATCTAGTTCCAACCCTCCCAGCTTGGTCAAGGCCTCATCCAACCTGGCTTTGAACAATTCCAGGCTTGGAGCCTCCACAACTTCTCTGGGCAACCTGTGCCAGGGAAGGAATTTCCTCCTACTGTCTCATCTCAATCCACCTTCTTCCAGATTGAAGACCTTACCCCATCCCTACCTGCCTTGGTCAAAAAGTCCCTCTCCAGCTCTCCTAGAGACCCTATCAAACACTGGAGGGCTGCTTGAAAGTGTCCCCAATGTCTTACAATACAATACACCAGGTTGAAGAGACCTTCAAGATCATTGAGTCCAACCCATCAAACAACCCAACCCACCCAAACAACTAACCCATGGCACCAAGCACCCCATCAAGTCTCCTCCTGAACACCTCCAATGAAGGTGACTTCACCACCTCCCCAGGCAGCCCATTCCAATGGTACTGGGCTGCCTGGGAGAAGAGACCAGCCTCTGCCTGTCTACAACCTCCCTTCAGGGACTTGCAGAGAGCAATAAGGTCACCCCTGAGTCTCCTCTTCTCCAGGCTAAGCAACCCCAGCTCCCTCAGCCTCTCCTCACAGGGCTGTGTTCCAAACCCCTCACCAACTTTGTTGCCCTTCTCTGGACACCTTCCAGCAAGACAACCTCCTTCCTGAACTGAGGGGCCCAGAACTGGCCACAGGACTCGAGGTGAAAAGTAGATATCTTAATGTATATAAAAGTATCTATCTTAATGGAGGAAGACTAGAAGTGGGGAGATTCAGATTGGGTGTTAGGAAGAAATCCTTCCCCATGAGGGCGGTGAGAGCCTGGCACAGGTTGCCCAGGGAGGTGGTGGAAGCCCCATCCTGGGAGGTTTACAAGGCCAGGCTGGAAGTGGCTGTGAGCAACCTGCTGTAGTGTGAGGTGCTCCTGTCCACGGCAGGGGGATTGGAACTCGATGGTCCTTGAAGTCCCCTCCAACCCCAAGGATTCTATGATCTTGCTGTTTGCTGGAAGCACTGCTTTCTGATTTGCCTGTTCTTTCAAATGAAAGCTGTAGAACAGTGCTCAGTTTTGAGGTTGCAGCAGTATCAACACCAGAAAAGGAGTTTTCTGCTTTTGCTTTTTGTATGTGGCTGTGTGTGTTTGTTTGTTTGGCTTGATGTGCTCCTATTTACTATCCCAGAAGCAATTAGACCAGAAAACAGTACTGGCAGGCAAATTATTTCAGGAGAAATAGTTTGCAATGCAAACAAATAGGCAACTTCTAGCCAGAGCTGGATCTTACCAATTCCTAACTCACTCAGCAAACAGAAGTAGGTTATTCATATTGCTGTCAATAAGTTCACTGTTTTTCCTGGGCCCTAAGGCTCTTCCTGTTCTCTGTTCCATGAGGACTGGTGCAACCTCCATGTCTCAGCTCCCACTAGCCCCTGCAGCCTCAGTCCTGCAGTCATGCACACAGGGCAGAGTGCCCACGGGCACCACAACAGCTGTGTTGTCAGGGTGATCTGGCCACTGTAGGAGCCAGGCATCTTGCATCATTTGGAGTTTGAGTCTTCTCCTCTCCAAGCTGAGCCCCAGCCCTCTCAGCCTGTCCACACAGCAGAGGTGCTGCAGCTCTCTGATCCTCTTTCTGGCCTCCTCTAGACTTTGTGGCCTCCTTCCTTCCTCCAGAGCTGCACCCAGTACTGTAGGTGAGGTCTCATGAGGGCAGAGGGGCAGAATCCCCTCCCTGCCCCTGCTGCTGGGGATCAGCCCAGGAGACAGCTCTCTTTGGGGCTGCAAGTGCACACCACACCCCCAGGTCCTCCTCTCTATCTGTTCTCCCTCAGCACCACCTCCCAAACCAGAAGCCGCTGCACCCAGCCAGCAGTACCTGGGAGCTGTGAAGAGAGTCCTCCGATGCCACTGAACCCTGTGGTCTGGTTCTGGGTGGAGAGAGGGGGGAAGGCTTTTGCTGGTGACTGAGGAGTACTGAAGGCAGAGCCCAGGTTAGGAGGGAAGCCTTGCATGCTCTGGGTGTGAGGAGCAGCTGAGCCTCCTAAGCTAAGAGATGCCATTCCTGCCAGGGAGTCGATCTGAATGGAGAGAGGAAGAGGAGACAAACACCCATGAAGCACAAGCAAGCTGAGCTGGTAGCAAGGCAGGGACCTAGCAAAGCATTCCTGGGAAGAGCTTCTCTGCATGGCTGCTTTGGAATCCTCCAGATCACCCCAAAAGGACCTGCCTGCAGAACAGGACTGAACTCTTCTGCAGTGCCACAGAACCCTGCTCCAAAGCAATGCTTAAGCTCCCCAGTTTAGTCAATTCCAGCATTTTATGCTAAAGCCTCACTCAGATAAAGCCTCTGCAGTGCCCCTGTCCTGCTCTGCTTCACTTGGGCAGTGGCAGAGCTCTCAACCCCATCCCCTCAGGTGTTACTCTGCAGCCAGCAGCTCTTGAGGCATGCAAGCACAGACCAAAGGGAGCTCTCTCCTGCTTGCCTCACTCCTGCTGCAAGAGCTCCAGCAGTGCAGCAGGACTACTGCAAGAGCAGCACCATCCCCCTCCAGGCCACAGCACCACCTTCAGCTTACCTGCACAGGGGAGATGGCATCCAAGCTGCTGGCACTGGGGGGGCGTCCTTTGGGCATGACTCCAGGGGGCGGCTGCCTGGCCTTGTTCATGACATTGCTGCAGTTCGCCACCATGGTGAGAATGGTCTCTGACAGCTCCTGAGAAACACTCCTGCAGCAGACAAGCAGGACAGTCAGATGTGCAGCAGGACAGGCAGTAGGTCCAGAGGAGGACAACCAAGCTGGGGAAAGGGCTGGAGGAGGCTGAGGGAGACCTCACTGCTCTCTACAGCTCCCTGACAGAAGGCTGGAGCAAGGCTGGGCTTGGGCTCTGCTCCCCAGGCTGAGGGGATGGAAGGAGAGGAACTGGCCTGGAGCTGTGCCAGGGGAGGCTGAGGTTGGAGAGAAGGAAATATTTCTTTGGTGCCAGAGTGGTGAGGGCCTGCAGAGGCTGCCCAGGGAGGTGGAGTCCCCAAGCTGGAGGTGCTGCAGAGCCCTGCGGCCATGGCACTGGAGGCCATGGTGGGGCTGGGTTGATGTTGGACTGGGAGAGCTCCTCCAACCCAAAGCATTCTGTGATTCCAGGAGTCACAAAACCAAGGTCCTGAACTCATTTGGGCTTCCCAGAGAAGTTTTGGGCACCCTCCAGAAGCAGCTGTGAAGCAGCCGAGGCAGCAGCTCTGCTTTGTGATGTGTGCAACACCTGGGCTAGAGCACAGCCCAAGAGCAGCTGTGTGGAAACAAGAAAGCTTGAGCTGTAGATCCCAAAACTCACCTCCCACAGAGCATTCCTTCATTTTCCATAGCTCCAGCACTGCTTTACAGTCACACCAACAACAGGATCACAGAATGGCTCAGGTGGGAGGGACCTCAGAGATCATCTCCTCCAACCACCCTGCCAGGGCCAGGGACACCTCTCAACTGCATTTGGCTGCTCAAGGCCTCATCCAACCTGGCCTTGAACACTTCCACAGCCTCCCTGGGCAGCCTGGGCCAGAGCCTCAGCTCCCTCCTGCTGCACAACTTCTGCCTCAGCTCCACTCTCACCCTGCTCTGCCTCAGCTCCAAACCCTTCCCCCCTGGCCTGGCTCCAGACCCCCTCAGCAAAAGTCTCTCTGCAGCCTCCCTGCAGGCTCCCTTCAGGTGCTGGCAGCAGCTCTGAGGTGCCCCTGGAGCCTTCTCCCCTGCAGGCTGCACAGCCCCAGCTCCCTCAGCCTGTGCTCCCAGCAGAGCTGCTCCAGCCCTGGCAGCATCTTTGTGGCCTCCCCTGGAGGTCACTAGAGCCACCTGCTCTAGTTGCAGATGCTCCTGCTCACACTGGATGACCTTTAAAGGTGCCTTCCAATCCAAACTGCTCTTCTATGCAAGGCCTTTACAGAATTAACCAGGCTGGAAAAGACCTTTGAGATCACCCAGTCCAACCTCTCACCATCCAATCAACTCAACCATGGCACTAAGTGCCTCATCCAGGCTCTTTTTGAGCACCCCCAGGGATGGGGCCTCCACCAGCTCCCTGGGCAGCCCTTCCCAAGGGCCAATCTCCCTTGCTGGGAAGAAGTTCTTCCTATTCTGTGAAGAATTTCTTCCATTCTCCTAGGCACAGGCAGGCAGAAAGCTCTTCCCACCCCCAGGCAGAGCCTAGGGAAGGACCATTCCCCACACTGATCACACCTGCACTGTGCACAGCTGCATGGAAGGGGCACTGCTGCCCCTCTGAACCCACTGCAGCTACTGAAGGGGAAGACCAAGTCATCCATCCAAGCCAAGCTGCAGTGCCTGCAAGCACCCTGACTTCCCTCAGCCACAACCCACTGCTGCTCTTCACCACTGAGGGCTCTGACAAGCCCCAGGGCTACATGATCCCACACCTGCAGTGCTCAGCAGGGCTGAACAAGCTGCCCCAAGAACCAAAGTCTCAGAACAAGCAGGGTCCTGGTGGCTGGAAGTGCCACAGAAGAGGACAAGGAACAACTGCACCCTAATCAAAGAGCAGGCTCCTACATGGACTGAAGAGATGGCAAACTTCAGCCAGCCAAGGGGAACTACCCTCCCAGAGCTTTACTGTGATTTTCATCTCCTTACCATGCCTGCTCCCACTGGTGACTGAAACCTGAGCTCATCAAACATGAAAGCAAGCCAAGCACCTCCCTCTCAAACATCAAGGAGAATAACTAATGGAAAATGACTGCAAGTAGGTCACATTCTTGCATAAAAGGGAACCCAAGTGGCTGTAAAACGAAGCCAGAAGCTAAGGGAGTTGTGCCAGTGGAGAGCTAGTGGCTCATGGAGTTAATTGAGTAAGACTTGGTCACAGATTAAGATTCAGAACAGGGTGAGATGCTGAGGCCACACCTGGAATATTGAGTCCAGTCCTGGGCCCCTGAGGTCAAGAAGGAGCTCAGGGAGACAGTCCAGCACAGAGCCACAGAGCTGCTGCAGCCAGGGGAACATCTCCCTGTGAGCACAGGCTGAGGGACCTGGGAGCAGAGGAGCCTGAGGGCTGCCCTCAGTGCTGGGGATAAAGCTGTGCAGGGCTGGAGCCAGGCTCTGCTCAGGGATGGCCAAGGACAGCCCAAGGGGCACTGGGGGCAAGCTGCAGCAGAGGAGGAGCCACAGGAACAGGAGGGAAAACTTTTTTCCCCTGTGAGGCTGCTGGAGCCTGGAGCAGGCTGCCCAGAGAGGTTGTGGAGTCTCCTGCTCTGGAGAGCTTCCAACCCCACCTGGATGTGTTCTGTGTGCCCTGCCCTGGGTGATCCTGGCAGGGGACTGGACGGTCTCCAGAGGTCCCTTCCAACCCCTACCATTCTGTGATTAGCTGCACTTCAGGGCTCCAGTTAACTGCTCAGTCTCTCAAATCTGGACAGGGCAGCACACAAAAGGAGTGTGAAGTTATCTGGGGGCAGGGTCAGAAGATGACTTGCAGTGGAAAACCAGCAGCCAACTTCTCAGTCTGCAAGGTGCATTCCAGAAACATTTCAACAGCACTGGGAAGGTTAACTGCCCAGGTCCCAGCAGAAACCAAGAGACTCACAGGATGGACTGGGTTGTAAGGGACCTTAAAACTCATCTAGTTCCAACCCTCCTGCAGGCAGCAGGGACCCCTGCCCCCCAGCCCAGCCTGCTCAAGGCCTCATCCAGCCTGGTCCTGAGCACCTCCAGGCAGGGGGCAGCCACAGCCTCCCTGGGCAGCCTGGGCCAGGCTCTCCCCAGCCTCCCTGCCAACAATCTCTTCATCCTCTCCACTCTCAATCTGCCCTCTCCCAGCTCCAAGCCATTCTCCCTGCTCCTGGCACTGCCAGCCCTTGGCCAGAGTCCCTCCCCAGCTCTCCTGGGCCCCCTTCAGGTCCTGGCAGGTTGCTCTGAGGTCTGCCTGGAGCCTTCTCTCCTGCAGGCTGCACAGCCCCAGCTCTCCCAGCCTGGCCCCACAGGGGAGGTTCTGCAGCCTCTGAGCATCTCTGTGCACCTTCAGTTTAACTGCTCTCGTGAGGCTCATTCTGCACATGAAGTTCCAAGCCAGCTGTGACCACGTGCCAGCACACAAGCTGCCAGCAGGTTCCACATTCAGTGCCAACTGCTATCCCCCTTACCCAGCACAGGCCTGCAGGCATGCCAGCATAGTTGCCAAGGTCTCTGGAGGAAGCTGAGCACTTTTGGGCTGATCTTTTTCTGGAGCAAGGCCACCCAGGATAGAGGGACATCTTCTCTTTAGGAAAGTCATACAGGCCTGGATGAAGGGCTCCTGAGGGGGAGAAGAAACACAACAAAACATAAACCCACCAGTTGTTACCTTAACCCTTCCCAAAGAGCTCCCAGGTCTCTGTTGCAGACTGGCAGCTGCAGGAAGCTATCACAGCACAAAGCTTCACTGAGCCAGAAGCAGGGAGAACTTCCCACAGCTTTACAGCTGCTTGGGAAACCACTCAGGGGACTTTGAGCCACTGCTAGGAGGGCAGAGCTGGAGCAGAGCTGAAGCAGCAGGCAGCCTGCTAGGAGGGCAGAGCGGGAGCCGAGCTGAAGGAGCAGGCAGCCTGCTAGGAGGGCAGAGAGGGAGCCGAGCTGAAGAGCAGGCAGCCTGCTAGGAGGGCAGAGCGGGAGCCGAGCTGAAGCAGCAGGCAGCCTGCTAGGAGGGCAGAGCGGGAGCCGAGCTGAAGCAGCAGGCAGCCTGCTAGGAGGGCAGAGCGGGAGCCGAGCTGAAGCAGCAGGCAGCCTGCTCGGAGGGCAGAGGGGGAGCAGAGCTGAAGCGGCAGGCGGCCTGCTAGGAGGGCAGAGAGGGAGCCGAGCTGAAGCAGCAGGCGGCCTGCTCGGAGGGCAGAGCGGGAGCCGAGCTGAAGCGGCAGGCGGCCTGCTCGGAGGGCAGAGCGGGAGCCGAGCTGAAGCAGCGGGCGGCCTGCTCGGAGGGCAGAGAGGGAGCAGAGCTGAAGCAGCGGGCAGCCTGCTCGGAGGGCAGAGCGGGAGCAGAGCTGAAGCAGCAGGCAGCCTGCTGCGGCGCTCACCCCATGCTCCCGGATCTTGTCCGTCAGCCACTTGTCCAGCTTGAGGTACTCGCGGCGAGAGGCGAGGGCGGCGAGGTCGATAACGAAGGCAAACGGAGTCCCGTTCAGCAGCATGGACAAGGCCTGAGGAGCAACACAGATCAGGAACAGCAACACCACAGGACACAGGGACATCCCTTTGCCCGCTCCTCTCCCCAGTCCCCACACGCTTGAGCCAAGCCTGCTGTGTTTGCTTGGGCAGCAGGAAGATTGGCACCGAGGGCTTCCCCCCAGCTCCCTCAGCTGAGCCCAGCGTTCACCAAGGGCTTTCAGGCCAGCTTCCATCAAGAGCTTTCAGTTCAAACCACAGCTTTAAGATCAAGGCCAAGCAATGAAGACCTCCTGCTAGTTCAACACCTTTATTGATGTTCTGGATGAGGAGATGGAGTCCATCATCAGTAAATTTGCAGACAACACCAAGCTGGGGGCAGGAGCTGATCTGTCAGAGGGCAGAAGGGCTCTGCAGAGAGACCTTGCCAGGCTGGGCAGATGGGCAGAGGCCAACAGGATGGCACTGAGCAAGTCCAAGTGCCAGGGGCTGCACTTTGGCCACAATCACCCCAGGCAGTGCTACAGGCTGGGGTCAGAGTGGCTGAGAGCAGCCAGGCAGAGAGGGATCTGGGGGCAGTGGTGGAGAGCATCTGAACAGGAGGCAGCAGTGTGCCCAGGGGGGGCCAAGGGCATCCTAGCCTGCATCAGGAAGAGTGTGGCCAGCAGGAGCAGGGAGCTCATCCTGCCCTGTCCTCAGCACTAGTTAGGCCACATCTTGAGTCCTCTGTCCAGTTCTGGGCCCCTCAGTCTAGGAAAGATGTTGAGGTGCTGGAAGGTGTCCAGAGAAGGGCAACAAAGCTGGGGAGGGGTCTGGGGCACAGCCCTGTGAGGAGAGGCTGAGGGAGCTGGGGTTGCTCAGCCTGGAGAAGAGGAGGCTCGGGGGAGACCTCATTGCTCTCTCCAACTCCCTGCAGGGAGGCTGCAGCCAGGTGGGGGTTGGTCTCTTCTCCCAGGCACCCAGCAGCAGAACAAGAGGACACAGTCTCAAGCTGTGCCAGGGGAGGTTTGGGCTGGAGGTGAGGAGAAAGTTCTTCCCAGAGAGAGGAATTGGCTCTTGGGCTGTGCTGCCCAGGGAGGTGGTGGAGTCCCCACCCCTGGGGTTGTTCAAGAAGGGATTGGATGTGGCACTTGGAGCCATGGGTGAGTTGTCAGGAGGTGGTGGGTGCTAGGATGGACTGGATGATCTCTGAGGTCTTTTCCCACCTGGTTGATTCTATGGTTCTAACTTTTAAACTCCCCCAGTGGCAAAGAGCTACTGAGCTGACACTGCACCAGAATTCAGCTGTCCACAGCCCCCTCAGAGCCACCCTGAACGCAGCAAGGGGCTGTAACAGGCTGGATTCAAGCAGCTGCTGCTGCTCTTCTGCTTTGAGACACCTTATGGGTTGGCATCTAACTTCAGGATGGCCTCAAAAGAGGTCAGTCACAGCTTCTGATCTCTTTTGTGGCTGATTGAGCCAACACAGAAGCTGTGAAGGAACTTCCTGTGGGTGCCAGCCACACGAGGGCCTGAAGGCACTGCCTGCATTCCCATCTCAATGGTAGTCAAGGTTCAAAGCAAGCTCCCTCTGGATTTATGCTCTGTCCACTGTGTGTTGAGTCCCTTGTCAGCTAACCTGTGACAACCAACCCCAAGTCTTGGGTTCACAGCTGGGCAGACTGGAAAATATCTGCAGCCAGATAGCACAGCTCAGCACTTCCAGGCACAGGAGCACGGGCTGCCCCTCACTGATGTTAAAGGTGAGGCAGAGCAGCAACAACTGAACTCAGATGTGCTTAACCTTCCTAAACTAGTCACATCTAAGTTAAGCTTAGCCTTTAAGATCAAAGAGAGCCTGCAGAAGGCACCAGCCAGCAAACCCTGGCAGTGCTCTGTCCAACTCACCTTCAGGTCTTGTGCCACGTCGAGGATACGCGAGAGCTTGGCCTGGTCGTACTGCTCCCCTCTCATGTACCACTCTGCCATGGCATGCATGATGAGCTGGCGGATGGAGGGAGACTGGCCCTAAGGAGAAGCAAACCAGGGTTGTACTTGATGCCTCTGGCAAAAAAAGGATCAGCCAAGGGCACAGGAGGAGCTGATTTTCACTCCTAGATTAGCAAATCCTAATCTGCTCTCTGCTTCGGAGCCTTGCTTCTCGTGCAGTAAGAAACTACGCTGGAGCTACAACTGAAGGATGCAGGAGGACTCTGTCAGGAGATACAGCTCCATCTCCTTCCTACCACTGCAAAGCTCTAAACTCCTCTCCACATGCAAATAAAGCAGACAAATGCTGTGCCTGAAGTGAGAATTGCTATGGCACACCTTTGGGAGTGCAGAAGGCTGCCCTGGCTCACACAGGCCGCGAGAGGTGACCCTGAGCCCCTGCTGGGCTGAGCCCGCACCGGCAGGGCTGCACCCAGCGCTGGGGGACCCGACACAAGAGGGACCCAGAGCAGGCCCCAGAGATGCTCAGAGGGCTGCAGAACCTCCCCTGTGGGGCCAGGCTGGGAGAGCCGGGGCTGTGCAGCCTGCAGGAGTGAAGGCTCCAGGCAGAGCTCAGAGCAACCTGCCAGGACCTGAAGGGGCTCCAGGAGAGCTGGGGAGGGACTGTGGCCAAGGGCTGGGAGCGCAGGAGCAGGGAGAACGGCCTGGAGCTGGGAGAGGGCAGATTGAGAAGGGAGAGGAGAAAGAAATTGTTGGCAGGGAGGCTGGGGAGAGCCTGTCCCAGGCTGCCCAGGGAGGTGGTGGAGGCTCCATCCCTGCAGCCCTTCCAGCTCAGGCTGGCTGTGTCCCTGGGCAGCCTGCTGCAGCTGGAGCTGTCCCTGCTGCCTGCAATGGGTGGACAAGATGACCTTTGAAGGCCCTTCCAACCCAATGCAAGCTGAGAAACTGAGGCTGGGATGGCAGCCAGGGGTTTTGCTTAGATTCCCTTCATCTGGGGACAATCTGGGCTGTGTGCAGAGAGGCAGCCTCAACTCATGGCATGGCACATGCCACAGGGCACCATGCCACAGGGCACCCATCCCTTTGTTCTTTGTTCTGAAGGCAAGTTGCATGGTCTGCCCCTACCAAAAGCTCATCACTTGCACCCTTCCTGCCCACCTACCCTTCAGTCTGCTGACTTTCCATCAAGACAAACCTGCAGATGCAGAGCTCGGCAGCTAGCAAACAGCCAGCACTGCAGTGACTGAGGGACAAGAGCACCTCCTTAGCATTCATTTCACTTGCACAGGGCAAAATGCTTCCTGAGGCAGATTCCCTCCCAGCCCAGGGCCTTGCTCTGCCTTAACTTTCTTCTCAGGACTCCTGTTTGCTTAGCTACCTGAGGACTCAATGCCGAGGGTCACTCCAAAAGGCAAATCCCTCAAAGGCTGCTTGTTTGCCCATGGAGAGCAGGGGATGTGCATGGCTAACCCTTCTCCACGAGGGAACTCTCCTTGGCAGAGGCCAGCAAGCAGCTCAAAGCTTCCAGAAAACATCTCCCACTCAGCAATCAGCTCTGAGCAGGAGCCTAAAGCAGTTTTATTCTATCTAGCAAAGCCTCCACCTTTCAGCAGGTGTAATGGAGATCATCCCAATCACACCCTGGGCTGCAGCAAGACAAGCGTAGCCAGCAGGGCCAGGGAGGGGATTCTGTCCCTCTGCTGAGCCCACAGCTGCAGCTCTGTGCCCAGCTCTGCAGCCTCTGTGCCAGGAAGGCTCTGGAGGGGTTGGAAGGGGTCCAGAGCAGGGCCAGGAGGCTGAGCAGAGGGCTGGAGCTGCTCTGCTCTGAGCACAGCCTGAGAGAGTTGGGGTTATGCAGGCTGGAGAGGAGGAGGCTCAAGGGAGACCTTCTGGTGGCCTTGCAGGGTCTGCAGGGGGCTGCAGGAAAGCTGGGGAGGGGCTTTGGAGGGTGTGAGGGAGGGACAGGACTGGGGGGATGGAGCAAAAGGAAAAGTGGGGAGGTTGAGCTTGGCTGTGAGGAAGAAGTTGTTGGCCAGGAGGGTGGTGAGAGCCTGTCCCAGGCTGCCCAGGGAGGTGGTGGAAGCCTCCTGCTGCTGGCTGGAGGTGTTTGCAGCCAGGCTGGAGGTGGCTGTGAGCAAGCTGCCCTGGTGTGAGGGGTCCCTGCCCATGGCAGGGGCTTGGAGCTGGCTGAGCCTCGAGGTCCCTTCCAACCCTGACAATTCTCTGATTCTGGTTTCTTCACCTCCCACTGCTGCAAGTTTCTAAACTTGAAGTGTGTGAGGTGCAGAGCCTGGGGGAGTTGGTCCTGCTGGGAAGATTGTTCTGTTCTTTTGTTTAGCAGTTCAGAGCAGTGAAGCCTAACTTTCCTCGCTGCTTCTCCAGGAAGGATTTCTCAGTGGCTGTTTCTTTGCTCCAAACAGATTCCCCCAAAGAAAAGCAAATTCTCAGTGTGACTTTGCACAATCCACTGATAATTTAGCTCAGCTTTTAAGCTATGCAAGCTCACAAACCAGTACTGAACTGTTCCACTCATTTTACAACCTGTCAGCTACATTCAGATGGAGGAAGTCTCTCCTCCCCCTCTGCTCTGCCCTGGGGAGGCCACAGCTGGAAGACTGTCTCCAGCTCTGGGCTCCCCAGCTGCAGAGGGACAGGGAGCTGCTGCAGAGAGCCCAAGGGAGGGCTCCAAGGCTGCTGAAGGGACTGCAGCACTGCCTGGGCAGGAGAGGCTGAGAGCCCTGGGGGTGTGCAGTGTGCAGGGGAGAAGGCTGAGAGGGATCTGCTCAATGCCTCTCAAGAGCTGAGGGCTGGGGGGCAGGAAGGGAGGGCCAGGGCCAGGCTCTGCTCCCTGTGCCCTGGGGGAGCACAAGAGGCAAGGGCTGGAAAGTGCAGCCCAGGAGGCTCCAGCTCAGCAGGAGGAAGAACTTGTTGGCTGGGAGGCTCCCAGAGGCCTGGAGCAGGCTGCCCAGAGAGGTTGTGGAGTCTCCTGCTCTGGAGCCTTCCCAGCCCTGCCTGGATGTGTTCCTGTGCCCCCCTGGGCTGGGTTCTGTGCTCCTGCTCTGGCAGGGGGAGGTTGGACTGGAAACATCTTTGGAGGACCCTTCCAAGCCCTGAGATGCTCTGAAGAGCAAAGGCCAGGGGGCTGCACTCACCTGCCCATGCCACGCGTAGTGCAAGATGATGGCGGAGTTGGGGTGGTTGCCCAGGAAGATGGGCATGAGCGTGGAGATGAGCTCGTGGCGCAGGGTGTGCCAGGAGGTGTTGATCTGCAGCAGGGCCAGCACCAGCATGTCTGGGCAGTGCTTGATGGGGAAGCTGAAGAGCTGCTTCACCTGCTCGTACTGCCCCACCTCTGCCAGGCGTAACAGAGACTCGATCAGATCCAGGCTCTTCCTAGCGGAGGGACACAACAGACAGGCAGCCCCCGGCGCCGCGTCAGCTCGCGCGCCCCCCCAGCCAGGGGGGCGGCTGGCAGCAGCAGCCGGGAACACCCAGACCCCCCCCAGCCTGCGGCCCTGCCCTGCTCCCCCCCCCCCCAAGCCTGCGGCCCTGCCCTGCTCCCCCCCCCCACCAAGCCTGCAGCCCTGCCCTGCTCCCCCCCCAGCCTGCAGCCCCGCCTGCTCCCCCTCACTCACCCCCCAGCCTGCGGGCCCGCCTGCTCCCCCCCCATCCCCCCAGCCTGCGGGCCCGCCTGACCCCCCTCCCCAAGCCTGCGGCCCTGCCCTGCTCCCCCCCCCCCCCCAAGCCTGCTCTACTCCCCACCCCCCGAGAAACTCCCCCTGCTCTCGTAGGCAACACAGTTTGAGCTTCTGGTTCTGTTCAGGAAGAGAGAGAACTGAAAGATGATTCACAGGATGGGGTTGGGGTTGGAAGGGACCTCAGAGATCATCCAGCTGCAGCCCCCTGCCATGGGCAGGGACCCCTCCCCCCAGCCCAGCCTGCTCAAGGCCTCATCCAGCCTGGCCTGGAACCCCTCCAGGCAGGGGGCAGCCACAGCCTCCCTGGGCAGCCTGGGCCAGGCTCTCCCCAGCCTCCCTGCCAACAATCTCTTCCTCCTCTCCACTCTCAGGCTCCCCTCTCCCAGCTCCAGGCCATTCTCCCTGCTCCTGCCACTCCCAGCCCTTGCCCACAGTCCCTCCCCAGCTCTCCTGGAGCCCTTCAGCTCCTGGCAGGCTGCTCTGAGATCTGCCTGGAGCCTTCTCCTCCCCAGGCTGCACAGCCCCAACTCTCCCAGCCTGATGTTGAAAAAACTCTCAGCTGGATCACTTGGAGAGCTGGAAACAGCCTCCCAGAGCTGGACTGCAGTCTTCCCAACACCTCCAAATGCCTGCCTGTGAGACTTGCTGAAGACACTCTACTTACAACCATAGAATTGTTTTGGCTGTTGTCACAGAATGGTAGAGGCTGGAGGGGACATCTGATGGTTGAGTCCAACCCTGCTGCTCCAGCAGGGCACCCACAGCAGCTTGCCCAGCAGCACAATGGCCTGGAGGGTTTGGAAGCTCTCCAGAGGAGACTCCACAACCCCCCTGGGCAGCCTGCTCCAGGCCTCCAGCAGCCTCACACCAAACAGCTTTCTCCTCCTGCTCAGCTGCAGCCTCCTGGGTGCCAGTCTGTGCCCTCTGCCCCTTGGCACAACTGAAAAGAGCCTGACCCCTTCTTTCCACCCACCCCTCAGACCAGACACTGATCAGATCCCCTCTCAGCCTCCTCCAGACTGCACAGCCCCAGGGCTCTCAGCCTTCCTCCATAGCAGAGATGTTCCAAGTCCCTCCAGCACCCTCACAGCCTCTGTAGGACACTCTAGTCTGTCCCTGGCTTTCCTGAACTGAGGAGCCCAGAACTGGACACAAGAAGCCAGGGCAGAGCAGAGGGGTGGAGAAGCTCCCCTGACCTGCTTGGCCACACTTTTCTCCATGCAGCCCAGGATGCCCTTGGCCCTCCTGGCCACGAGGGCACCTCGCTGTGCCATGAGAGCTCATGGTCTGCCAGGGCTCTCAGGCGGTTCTCCTCAGAGCTGCTTTCCAGCAGATCACCTCCCAGCCTGTACTGGTGCTGGGCTGTGCCTCCCCAGGGGCAGGACCCTACACTCCATGAGGGTCCAGCTCTGCAGCCTGGCCAGGTCTCACTGGAGGACAATACAATACAATAAATCCAGGTTGGAAGAGACCTTCAAGATCATCGTGTCCAACCCATCAACCAACCCAACCCACCCAAATAACTAGATCATGGCACCAAGCACCCCAGCAAGGCTCCTCCTGAACACCTCCAATGAAGGTGACTCCACCACCTCCCTGGGCAGCCCATTCCAATGGGCAATCACTCTCTGTGTAGAACTTCCTCCTAACATCCAGCCTGAACCTCCCCTGGCGCAGCCTGAGACTGTGTCCTCTTGTTCTGGTGCTGCCTGCCTGGGAAAAGAGACCAACCTCTGCCTGTCTACAATCTCCCCTCAGGTAGTTGTAGAGAGCAATGAGGTCACCCCTGAGTCTCCTCCTCTCCAGGCTAAGCAACCCCAGCTCCCTCAGCCTCTCCTCACAGGGCTGTGTTCCAAACCCCTCCCCAGCTTTGTTGCCCTTCTCTGGACACCTTCCAGCAGCTCAACCTCCTTCCTAAACTGAGGGGCCCAGAACTGGACACAGGACTCAAGGTGTGGCCTAACCAGTGCAGTGTACAGGGGCAGAATGACCTCCCTGCTCCTGCTGGCCACACTGTTTCTGCTGCAGGCCAGGATGCCATTGGTCCTCTTGGCTGCCTGTGCACACTGCTGGCTCATGTTCAGCCT
Organism: Colaptes auratus; assembly: GCA_015227895.2. NCBI lineage: Eukaryota > Metazoa > Chordata > Aves > Piciformes > Picidae > Colaptes > Colaptes auratus. The sequence goes on from CM026891.1 coordinate 23,248,182, forward strand.
CCCATCAACCAGCACCCCCAGGTCCCTCTCTGCCTGGCTGCTCTCAGGCACTCTGACCCCAGCCTGTAGCACTGCCTGGGGTTGCTGTGGCCAATGTGCAGCACCTGGCACTTGGATGTGTTCAATCTCCTGCCCTTGGCCTCTGCCCATCTGTCCGGCCTGTCGAGCAGCACAGCCTGAGGGGGTGGCAGCCACTCCTCCCAGGCTGGTACCATCAGCAGATGGGCTGAGGCTTCACTCTGCCCCTCCACCCAGGCTGCTGATGAAGATGGGGAGTAAGGTCAGACCCAGTCCTGGACACTGGGGACCCAACACCTCCTGAGCTTACCCACAGGGATGCTAGGGCAGACTGCATCAGAAGCCTTGCTGAAGTCAAGGTAGACAGCAGCCACTGCTGGCCCCTCAGCCAGCCATGCAGTCACCCCACCACAGGGCTGCTCAAACAACATTCCCCCTGGGGCAAGTCCATGCTGGCCACCCCTGATAGCTTTGTTTCCTTCCATGTGCTTAGGGATGCCCTCCAGAAGGAGCTCTCCAGGGATGGACGTGAGGCTGGCTGCTCTGAGATTTCCTGCATGTTCCTCCTCACAGCCTTCTGAAAGCTGCTGGCTTTCCTCCAGGCCTCAGCCACCTCTCCCATTCTCCAGGAGCCTTCAGAGACAGGAGAGTGGCTCAGCAACAGCATCAGCCAGCTGCCTCAGCACTGATGGGTGCATGGATCTGTGGGTGCTCAGCTGCCCAAATGACCTCAGTGGCTTACTTCATACAGGTGAAGTGAGTAGTTCTAAATGTCTTTGATGTCTCTAAATGTCTTTAGATGACACTGAAGTCACAATTCCCCTGCTCCCTCTATCTCAGCTCACAGTATCTGCCAACATGCACCAGCAGAGCCCTTCAGACTCCAGCAAGAGCAAGACCTGGCAGCATGTTTTCAGATGCTCTGGAAGCTCTGCTAGCATGAGGGCTTCCACTCAAACATGGCAGCTTGAGGAAAGGAGTTTGAGAGTGGAGATGAGGAAGAAATTCTTGCTAGTGAGGCTGGGGAGAGCCTGGCACAGGCTGCCCAGGGAGGCTGTGGCTGCCCCCTACCTGGAAGGGTTCCAGGCCAGGCTGGATGAGGCCTTGAGCAGGCTGGGCTGGGGGGAGGGGTCCCTGCCCATGGCAGGGGGCTGGAGCTGGCTGAGCTTTCAGGTCCCTTCCAGGAATCCATGCTGTGTGGCAGTTGACAGCTTCACAGCTAGCATTGGGCTGGAAGGGACCTTCAAAGGTCACCTTGTTTCATAGTTTCATAGTTTCAGTTAGGGTTGGAAGAGACCACAAGGATCATCTAGTTCCAACCCCCCTGCCATGGGCAGGGACACTCTACCCTAGATCAGGCTGGACAGAGCCTCATCCAGCCTGGTCTTAAACACCTCAAGGGACAGGGCCTCAACCACCTCCCTGCACAACCCATTCCAGGCCTTCACCACCCTCACAGTGAAGAACCTCCTCCTCATGTCCAGCCTGAATCTCCCCACCTCCAGCTTCATTCCATTCCCCCTAGGCCTATCACTCCCTGATAGCCTGAAAAGTCCCTCCCCAGCCTTCTTGTAGGCCCCCTTCAACCTCCCTTGCAGTCACAGGGACACCTCCAACTAGAGCAGGGTTGGAACCAGATGAGCTCTGAGGTCCTTTCCAAGCCAACCCATGCTGTGATTCTGGGAGCTGTGTGATGGCTGACGCACTGGGACACAGAGCAGAGAGCAGTCTGGCTGCAGGCAGGCAAGGCCACATTTGCCCAGGCAAGGGATTTGTTTTCCCCCCTCCACCCCCAGGCACAGAAGAGGAAAGCAGCAGCTGAGAGCAGGTTTACCATGTGGCGATTTCGCGGTTGTCATCCTCGGGCGGTGCCTTCAGGATGTCTGTGGCAACAGTGTGACAAGGGTAGTCCGCAAAACAGAAGATGTCAGGGTTTATGAGGGAGTGCTGAATGAAGGAGAGCTGCAAGGAAAAAGACAAAGCCATCAGAAAGAGTTCAGCCGTTAAGAAGGGGTTCCAGGTCCCTTCCACTCTCCTGGGAGCAAAGCTAAATCCAAGCAGCAGAGACTGGCTGCTGTGCTAACTGAAGAGTGAACCTCTCACTCCTCCCAAGGCTTCTGACAGACAGAGCTGGAACCAGGAAACCTCAGAGCACAGAATCGACCAACCAGGCTGGAGGAGACCTCCAAGATCATCCAGTCCAACCTAGCACCCAACCCTATCTAATCAACCAGACCATGGCCCTGAGTGCCTCATCCAGGCTCTTCCTAAACACCCCCAGGGGTGGGGACTCCACCACCTCCCTGGGCAGCACAGCCCCAGGGCCAAGCTCTCTTGCTGGGAGGAACTTTCTCCTCACCTCCAGCCCAAACCTCCCCTGGCACAGCTTGAGACTGTGTCCTCTTGTTCTGCTGATGGGTGCCTGGGAGAAAAGACCAACCCCCACCTGGCTACAACCTCCCTGCAGGGAGTTGCAGAGAGCAATGAGGTCTCCCCTGAGCCTCCTCTTCTGCAGGCTAAGCAACCCCAGCTCCCTCAGCCTCTGCTCACAGGGCTGTGCCCCAGACCCCTCCCCAGCCCTGTGCCCCAGACCCCTCCCCAGCCTTGCTGCCCTTCTCTGGACACATTCCAGCACCTCAACTTCTTTCTCAAACTGAGGAGGCCCAGACCTGGACACAGCACTCCAGGTGTGGCCTAACCACTGCTGAGCACATCCATGCAGCAGGAGTTCTGCACCTCAGAACTCTGCTGGAGCCACACCTGTGGAGCAAGTGACCCTCTCCACCCAAACTCTGCTCAGGGAGCTTGGACTGGATGACCTTGAGAGGTCCTTTCCAGCCTGGACCATGCTGTGACTCAGCTACCAGCCTGCACTCCAGGCACAGCCCTGAGGCTCAGCAGTAATCCACAGCTGCCACTCCAGGCCCTCAGGGGCTTCACCAGGGCACCTGGGCTGCCAGAGAGGCTGCACATACCTGGCCCTCTGCGTGCTTCCAAGGTCTGTATATGGCATTCACAGGGAACACCTCCATGCCCAGGCCCCTCTGGATGCCAAACACCACAATGTGCAGCCCCTTGCTGTCCCGGATCTGAAACCCTGGGTGGTCCAACTCATAGGTCACTACTTTGAAGTCCAGGCTAGGGTTCTGCAAGCAGAAAAACAACACCAAGAGAGCAGTTAGCTTTGAGCATCACAACACCTCAGCACTGCCTGGGAAGAAGGCCTCTTCATCAGCAAGATATCCATGGCAGGGTGGGGGTAGAGCCAGCTGGTCTTGAAGGTCCCTTCCAACACTCCCCAGGCCACCTGAATTTTAGGTGAAAACAAGGCTTTGGTAGGCTTGATCTCAGAGAAAAGCTCTTCACAGAAAGAGAGATTGGTGGGGTCAACACCCCTGGAGGTGCTTAAGAAGAGACTGGATGAGGCCAGGACAACTTGGTGCAAGTTAATGTGTGAATCAAGCCTGTGAGACCACCCTTAGCCCAGCACCAGAGACAGCAGCTGCCTGGGCTTCGGAACACTGCATTAGCAGAGCCCTCAACACAGCCTGCCCCAGACCCAGCCAGCTCCTTCCTTAGGGAGCTCATTCATTCCTTTTGCAGGCTCCAGCAGGGCCCTCCCCAGCCTGGTGCTCCAGAGCCCTCCCCAGCCTTGTTGCCCTTCTCTGGACACCTTCCAGCACCTCAAGGTCCTTCTCAACCTGAGGAGCCCAGCGCTGGACACAGCACTCAAGGGGTGGCCTCAGCAGTGCCTTTCAGACTACTGGCAGTTTAAAAAGCTTCACAGTCAGGCTGAGACCTGCCCTTCCCTTCAGCTATTGCCCAGAAAACACCCAAGCAGCTGAAAGGAACTTACCAGCTCTTTAAGCACATCAATTAGGACCTCCACATTCCAGGTGTGGGCTTGTGCTCCATCACTTTTATCCTTCCCATCGCTCCAAATCCCACTGCCAGGAGCAGAAATAGACTGCAAGGTAAATGCACTCAGGTTAAATGCATCCAGTCAAACTGCTGTCAAAGCCCAAGAGCCTCAAAAGCCACCAGGCACAGAACTGCCTGCCCTGAGGCAAGGAACACCAGTAGAGACTCCTTCATTCAAGACACTTGGGAGCAGAGCACTGAGAAGTGGTGAAACAAGAGCAAGTGTGACATTAAGCTGGCATGTGCAGTGCCCATTCTGGGCTGATTGGAATAGATTTGATTCCTCCAGCTGTGGGTTTGATGAGGGCACTCCTGGGTGGATAAAAGGATTGGCTGGATGGTCACAGGCAGAGAGGAATGGTCACTGGCTCGATGGCCAGATGGGGATAGCTAACAAGTGCTGTCCCTCAAGGGTCTCTGCTGGACCAGAGCTGCTCAGTATCACCAATCACACAGACAGGCTGAGGGCACCCTCAGCAGCTCTGCTGGAGATACCAAGCTGAGTGGTGTGGTTGATAAGCACAGGATCCATCCACAGGGACCTGGACAGGCTGGAGGGGTGGGCTGAGAACAATCTCATGAGGTTAAATAAGGCCAATTGCAAGGTCCTGCACCTGGGGCAGGGCAACACTGGGGATCAATCCAAGATGGGGGTGAGGGGACTGAGAGCAGCCCTGCAGAGGACTTGGGGGTGCTGGGGGGAGGGGAGCAGCTGGGCAGCAGCCAGCAATGGGCACTGGCAGCACAGGAGGCCAAGGGCAGCCTGGGCTGCAGCCAGAGCAGTGTGGCCAGAGCTGGAGAGAGAGGATCCTGCCCCTCTGCTCTGCTCTGGGGAGACCTCCCTGCAGGGCTGGGGCCAGCTGTGGAGCCCCCAGCTCAAGAAAGACCTGGAGAGGGTCCACAAGAGGCCATGAAGGTGACTAGAAGACCTCTGTTAGGGGGACAGGCCGGGAGAGTTGGAGCTGTTCAGCCTGAAGAGAAGGCTCCAGAAGACATTAGAGCAGCCTTCCACAGCCTGAAGGAAACCACAGGAGAGCTAGGGAGGGACTGTGGGGATAGGCCCAGGGGCAATGGTTTGGAGCTGGAGCAGGGCAGAATCAGATTGGAGCTGAGGAGGAAGCTGTGCAGAGGGAGGCTGGGGAGAGCCTGGCCCAGGCTGCCCAGGGAGGTGGTGGAGGCTCCATCCCTGCAGCCCTTCCAGCTCAGGCTGGCTGTGTCCCTGGGCAGCCTGCTGCAGCTGGAGCTGTCCCTGTTGCCTGCAGGGGGGTTGGACAGGATGCCCTGGAGGGTCCCTTCCAGGCCTAAAGCAACCTGGGGCTGCAGAGCCTGGAGAAGAGAAAGCTCCAGGGAGACCTCAGAGCTGCAGTTCAATATCCACAGGGGACCTGCGGGGAGGGACTGTTCCCAAGAGCCTCTGAGCAACCCAGTGTAGCTGGGGGATTGCAGGGATGCAGGAAGGGACTAGCTGGGCTCAAGAAGTGCCTTCCAAGGCAGTGCCTTGCCTGCCAGCTGGGCAGGTGACTCACTTGCAGGGGGATGCCGTCGGTGAGCCCCGAGTGTGTCCGCGCCATCATCCCCAGCACCCTGGCGACCTGGGCCGCGGTCACCTCCCGCACGCCGAACTGCATGATGATGCTGCGGCACTCCTCCACGCTGGGGGGGACAGAACCACACAGCCTGGGGTCACTGAGCAAAGGGAAACACAACAACACCCCCCCAGCCCCAGCCCCACCCCCCAGAGCGGGCACAGCGACACTGAGCCGCTGGCAGAAACGAAGGGCAGGCGACCAGCGTTCGGTTAGGGTCACGGCAAAAGGTAACAGCTCCAGAAGTGAGGAGAGACAGGGGGGAGGGGGAGGACTCCATGAAACAGTGCCAGGGACCCAGTTCCAAGCTAGGTCTACTGGCCCTTGGGATGTGCTGCCCAGGGAGGTGTTCAGGAAAGGCTTGGATGTGGCACTTGGAGCCAGGGTTGAGTTGCCAGGAGGTGTTGGGTGCTAGGTTGGACTGGATCAGCTCTGAGCTCTTCTCCAACCTGGTTGATCCTATGAAGAGATGTTCCACACACAGGCTCTGCCCTGTGAGGAGCAAAGGGTGAGAGCCCTAGGGAGCCTGGAGAAGAGCAGCCCCAGAGGGGGGTTCCTCAGGTGCATTCAGAAGGATGTGGCCAGGTCAAGGGAGGTTCTCTCCTCTAACCTAATGAGGTCATAACTAGAGTCCACTTCTAAGATCCCCATTTCTGGAGGGACAGGGAGCTGCTGGGCAGAGCCCAGGGCAGGCTGCAGAGCTGCTGAGGGGCCTGGAGCAGCTCTGGGAGCAGCAAAGGCTGAGAGCCCTGGGGCTGAGAGCCTGCAGCAGAGCAGCCCCAGAGGGCAGCTGAGCAATGCTCAGCAGGAGCTAAAGGAGCTGGGGGGGGCAAGAGGCTGGGGCCAGGCTCTGCTCAGGGGTGCCCAGGGCCAGGCCCAGGGGCAGAGGGCACAAACTGGCACCCAGGAGGTTCCATCTGAGCAGGAAAAATTCTGGGGTGCTGGAGGCCTGGAGCAGGCTGCCCAGAGAGGTTGTGGAGTCTCCTGGTCTGGAGAGCCTCTAAACCCTCCAGGCCACTGTGCTCCTGGGCCAGCTGCTGAGGGTGCCCTGGACTGAATGCTCTCCAGAGGCTCCTTCCAACCCTCACCATGATGGGATTCTGTGACAGTGAGTTAACAGGAACCTGTCACAAGAGAACCTCAGCTAGAGATCTAGCAGGGACTAGTTGGATTTATGCCTGTCCAGTCACTTGTGTTTCACTTAAACCCAAGGGTTAACAGTGCAGGCAGGTAGCTGAATCACAGCATGGTCCAGGCTGGAAAGGACCTCTAAAGGTCATCCAGTCCAAGCTCCCTGAGCAGAGTTTGGGTGGAGAGGGTCACTTGCTTCACAGGTGTGGCTCCAGCAGAGTTCTGAGGTGCAGAACTCCTGCTGCATGGATGTGCTCAGCAGTGGTTAGGCCGCACCTGGAGTGCTGTGTCCAGGTCTGGGCCTCCTCAGTTTGAGAAAGAAGTTGAGGTGCTGGAATGTGTCCAGAGAAGGGCAGCAAGGCTGGGGAGGGGTCTGGGGCACAGGGCTGGGGAGGGGTCTGGGGCACAGGGCTGGGAGGAGAGGCTGAGGGAGCTGGGGTTGCTTAGCCTGCAGAAGAGGAGGCTCAGGGGAGACCTCATTGCTCTCTGCAACTCCCTGCAGGGAGGCTGCAGCCAGGTGGGGGTTGGTCTCTTCTCCCAGGCACCCATCAGCAGCACAAGAGGACACAGTCTCAAGCTGTGCCAGGGGAGGTTTGGGCTGGAAGTGAGGAGGAAGTTCTTCCCAGCAAGAGAGATTGGCCCTTGGGCTGTGCTGCCCAGGGAGGTGGTGGAGTCCCCAGCCCTCGGGGTGTTTAGGAAGAGCCTGGATGAGGCACTCAGGGCCATGGTTGAGCTGACTGGGTGGTGCTGGGTGACAGGTTAGACTCAATGATCCCAAAGGTCTTTTCCAACCTGGTTAATCCTATTCTCTTCTATCACACTTCCTGAGGTTTTAGTTCCTTTAGTTCAAGTGTTCTTGACTCTGTCTCAGGAAGCAAACCCACCCCAAGTGCTGGGAGAAAAAGGAATGAGATTTGCCTACTGACCTTGCACAAAAGCCATAGCCAACTTCTTGCATGAAATCTGCCAGGGAGCTCTCCATCATGGTTTTGGCTATCCCTCCAGAATCAGGCAGGATCCTGTCCATTAGGATGTCCCGTTTTTCAGGGTATAGAAGTGGTGCAAGCACCACAGGGCAGCGCTCCTGGGGAAAATCTGGAAGCAACGACAAGGTATTAACCCCCCCAGAACAGCAGCTGTGTGCAAGAGACTGTTTGAAGTAACTTGATGCTGTGGTAGTTTCCCTGCTGCTGCTGAAATCCAGGACAGAGAGAGAGTTGGGGTTGTGCAGGCTGGAGAGAAGGCTCCATGGAGAGCTTCTGGTGGCCTTGCAGGGTCTGCAGGGGGCTGCAAGAAAGCTGGGGAGGGACTTTTGAAGCTGTCAGGGAGGGACAGGACTGGGGGGGATGGAGTAAAGTAGAAGTGGGGAGCTTGAAATTGGCTGTGAGGAGGAAGTTGTGGAAGAACTGTGGAAGAAGGAGGGTGGTGAGAGCCTGGCCCAGGTTGCCCACGGAGGTGGTGGAAGCCTCTTCCTCATCCCTGGAGGTGTTTGCAGCCAGGCTGGAGGTGGCTGTGAGCAACCTGCCCTGGTGTGAGATGTGTGAGGGGGGTTGGAGCTGGCTGAGCCTTGAGCTCCCTTCCAGCCCTGACAATTCTGTCCACAGGTGAGAGCCAAGCAAACAGATCCCACACCCCTCTGCTTCACTCTTATTTATCACAACTCCTTCAAAACACCCAAACTCAGCTCACTGAGGAAAAAAACCCAACTCTTTGTGGCCCTGTGGTTATCTCTGTGTTATTTGGGAGTGAAGAAAGCCTCCTGCCCACGGCTTCAGCAACAAAAGCCTCCTGCCCCCACCAAGCATTTCAGCAGCAGTCTCAGAGGGCAGCACAGAACTCCCCTGGAAGGCTGCTCAGAGCCAGGTTTCCCAGCACCCTCCCGCCCCACACACACTTACCTCTACGTAGTGTTTTGAGGAAAGCCTCAATTTGCTCCTGTCCTACCCCAAAGGCTCCCTTCTGCCCAAAAAGGAGATGGGAGAGGAGAAGGTGCAGGACTTCTATGGCAATGTCTTGGAAGCCACCTTCTTGATTTCCGCTGACGTCGGCGTCGATGTAGGAGCGCAAGAGATCCGGCAGCTTCTGCTTGATGAACTGGGCAGCTGGGAGGACAAGGAGGGCCAGACTCAAACCCTGACCTTTCTTTTCAGGCTCTGAAGGTTCTTTTAAGTTAGGTCATACTGTCTTCAGCTGAATTTGGTTACCACTGGAGCACAGAGCTAAGCAGAAGTCCCAGCAGTTCCCACCGGGTGAGGTGAGGCATCGGAGCACCTCCGTTTGATTCATTATCCAGCAAGGGACCTGCAGACTGCATTGGAGGCAGGACTACTGCCCCTTAAACTTCAATGGCACCACTAACTGCAAGGGCTTGCATTACTCAGGTTACTCAGGCACACCTCCACCCACCTAGAAAGCAAGGGGGTGTCCCTGCTGGGGCACTCTGGGAGCTTCACTTACCGAAGCCTCGCAGATCCGAGCTGAAGGAGTTGAGGAGAGCGAGGCCGAAAATCACCTGCGAACGAGATCAAGAGGATAAAGGCACAGCAGCCTCCTGCCAGGCTCAACCACACAGACACCACCAAGCATGCAAAGAACTTTTTGAAAGCAAGTGGTCACCTACCTCTTGAACTTTACTCAATTTGATGACTTTGCTCAACTGGGCAAACAAATGGGGCGAAGGCTTTAGGCTCTGCAGAGAGGTAAGGAGAGTTAATTGGAAGCTGCAGGGAGAGTGAAGTCTCATTCCTAATCCCAGACATTTGCAGGTCTCTAACTGTTCTGCTGGAGGTTAGCACAAAGCTTGTGTGGCTGAACAAACATCTCCAATGCACCCTCCTTAAGTTGGCAGATGACAAGCAGCTGGCTGGGAGCATCTAGAGGCTCTACAGAGGGACCTGGCCAGGCTGGATCTAAGGGCCAAGGCCAATGGGATGAGGTTTGACAAGGCCAAGTGCTGCTGGCTCCTGCTCTTGGGTCACAACGACCCCAGGAATGCTCCAGGCTTGGGGCAGAGTGGCTGGAGACTGCCCAGTGGAAAAGGCCCTGGGGGTGCTGGCTGCCAGCAGCTGAAGATGAGCCAGTGGTGTCCTCAGGTACTCAAGGCCACCAGCAGCCAGGCCTGGATCAGAAATGATGTGGCCAGCAGGACTAGGTACTGGTAAGACCACACCTCAAATCCTGGCCTCAGTTTTGGGCTCCTCACACCAAGACAGACACTGAGGAGCTGGAGAAGGTCCAGAGAAGAGCAACCAAGCTGGGGAAGGGTCTGGAGAAGAGGGTTGGGGAGGAGCAGCTGAGGGAGCTGGGGGTGTTCAGTCTGGAGCAAAGGAGGCTGAGGGGAGACCCTGTGGCTCTCTGCAGCTCCCTGACAGGAGGCTGGAGGCAGGTGGGAGTTGGTCTCTTCTTGGGTACCAAGTGACAGCACAAAAGGAGCTGGCCTCATGCTGCCCCAGGGGAAGTTTAAGCTGGACATCAGAAGAAGCTTCTTCACTGAAAGGGTTCTCAAAAGACAGGCACAGGCTGCCCAGGGAGGTGGTCGATTCCCAGCCCCTGGAGGTGTTCAAAAGAGGCAGAGATGTGGTGCTGAGGGCCACAGTTCAGTACCAGGCTTAGCAGAGTTAGGCAAAGGTTGGACTTGATCTTAAAGGTCTCTTCCACCCCAAACAATTCTGTCAGTCTAATCTTTGGAGCTATTTTTATACATCTAAGCAGGAAGTTTCAACTGCACAGCTCCCTCTCCCACTATCAAACCCCTGCCATGGCTTTCACATTGAGATCAAGAGGAGGATGGAGGATTTCTTTGGCTTCTGGCTGCCACAAGCAAGCCACCAAGGGCTCCTGCTCTATTACCCTTTCAATTGAGCCTGCAGCCATTCTGTGTGGCTCAGGAACTCAATTTCACAGAGTTAAAACCCAAGCAAAATAAAACACAAAGTTATTTGCTCAATTTAAACAGAAAACCCCCCAAAACCTCAACCAAGCAAGCAGAGCCTGGCCAAGCTGTGGGCCAAGCCCAGGTCTGGAAGGTTTTTTAGCACAACCCACCCCAGCCAGAAGCCAGCCCCAGGAAAATGCCAAGCTGGTTTCCTACAGACCAGCTGCCTGCAATCACTGACATAGAATAGTTAGGGTTGGAAAATACCTTTAAGATGATCAAGATCATCACCCAACTACCATGACCACTGAAATATAGCCTGAAGCACCACACCTGCAAGCTGCTTCAGCACCTCCAGGGACAGGGACTCCATCACAAAAAACACAGAATTGTGAAGGACCCCAAGGCTCAGCCAGCTCCAACCCCTGCCATGGGCAGGGACACCTCACACCAGGGCAGCTTGCTCACAGCCACCTCCAGCCTGGCTGCAAACACCTCCAGCCAGCAGCAGGAGGCTTCCACCACCTCCCTGGGCAGCCTGGGACAGGCTCTCACCACCCTCCTGAACAACAACTTCTTCCTCACAGCCAAGCTCAACCTCCCCACTTCTACTTCTGCTCCATCCCCCCAGTCCTGTCCCTCCCTCACACCCTCCAAAGTCCCTCCCCAGCTTTCCTGCAGCCCCCTGCAGCCCCTGCAAGGCCACCAGAAGCTCTCCCTGCAGCCTTCTCCTCTCCAGCCTGCACAGCCCAACTCTCTCAGGCTGTGCTCAGAGCAGAGCAGCTCCAGCCCTCTGCTCAGCCTCCTGGCCCTGCTCTGGACCCCTCCCAGCCCCTCCAGAGCCTTCCTGGCACAGAGGCTGCAGAGCTGGGCACAGAGCTGCAGCTGTGGGCTCAGCAGAGTGGAGCAGAGAGGCAGAATCCCCTCCCTGGCCCTGCTGGCCACACTGCTGCTGCTGCAGCCCAGGCTCTGCTTGGCTCTCTGGGCTGCCAGTGCTCCCTGCTGGCTGCTGCTGAGCTTCTCCTCCCCCAGCACCCCCAAGGCCTTTTCCTCAGGGCTGCTCTCCAACCAGTCCCTGCCCAGCCCCTAGCAGTGCCTGTGATTGCCCTGAGCCAGCTTCAGGACCTTGCCCTTGGCATTGTTGAACCTCATGAGTCTGGCACCACCTCACTGGGCAGCCTGTTCCAATGCCTGTCCACTCTTGCAGCAAAGAAACTGTTGCTCATCTCCAAGGTAAACCTCCTGTGGCACAGTTTCAAGCCCCTGGGGGATCCCCTTCCCGAGGTGCACAAACCTTCTGGTAGTGCAAGGGGTTGTCAATGGCGTAGGACAGCGTGGAGATAAAGTTTGGCTTTGTGATCAGCGAGGCACACTCCTGGATCAGAAACTGAGTCTGGAAAGAAGAAGACAATGGGAACATCCTTAGCACTCTGAAACAGGACAATGGAAGCCTCCTGCTGTCCATGGTGTGCAGCCAAACAAAAAGAAGGTGCTTAAGTCCTGCAAAGGGCCCAGATTCTCATCAATGAGTTCCATCTCCTTGGGTTGTCTTCGGGTTCAATCTGTTGCTGTTTTAAGGCCCCATCACAAGTGCAACAAAGGGATTTAAACAGAGGGTGGTGAGACACTCCCTCACACCTGTAGTGAAGTGATTGAACATTCTCCACAAGCCATGTCCCAGTTTCTCTGAGCATCCTCACACCCTGCAGCAGAGGATGGAAGCAGATTTGATTTCTGAGCTTAAGCAGCCTGTGGCCGAATTGTTTCAGGCTCAAAACCACTCCTGAGGATAGACACAGCCAGCCCCAGAGCTGCCCTTTAGTGGATGTGGATAATCCCATTTTAAAGGACAAAGGCAGGCTTGCAGAGGAGAGCACTGCATGAGGTAGAAAGAGCAATTGTGAGAGTCAAGACAACAATTTGTCATCTTCTGACCTAAGGGCTGGCAAACAACTCCTTGGAACCCAAAGGCCAGGGAGCAGCAAAGCAGCTCCTCTGAAGCTCCTCCCTCCAACCTGCCTTTGTGCTTAAACTGGAGCAGATCCTATGGCAGCCTTTGAATGAGGAGAAGCAAACTGTACCTGATGAAAATCTTTGCCACTGCTTTTACCATCGCCACTGAAATCCACGTGGGAGAAGAGGCAGCGCAGTAAGTGCCTGTCTGCCTCGGGCCCGTGCCGGCTCACGATCTGCGGGAGAGAAGCACACAGCACAGCTTGGTACCACACACAGCCAGCTCTGCCCCTAGTGCCACGGACACACAGCTCACAGGGTGTCAGGGGTTGGAAGGGACCTCTGGAGAGCTCCCAGGGCCAGCCCCCTGCCAGAGCAGGAGCACAGAACCCAGCCCAGGGGGCACAGGAACACATCCAGGCAGGGCTGGGAAGGCTCCAGAGCAGGAGACTCCACAACCTCTCTGGGCAGCCTGCTCCAGGCCTCTGGCAGCCTCCCAGCCAACAAGTTCTTCCTCCTGCTGAGCTGCAACCTCCTGGGCTGCACTTTCCAGCCCTTGCCTCTTGAGCTCCCCCAGGGCACAGGGAGCAGAGCCTGGCCCTGGCCCTCCCTTCCTGCCCCCCAGCCCTCAGCTCTTGAGAGACATTGAGCAGATCCCTCTCAGCCTTCTCCCCTGCACACTGCACACCCCCAGGGCTCTCAGCCTCTCCTGCCCAGGCAGTGCTGCAGTCCCTTCAGCAGCCTTGGAGCCCTCCCTTGGGCTCTCTGCAGCAGATCCCTGTCCCTCTGGAGCTGGGGAGCCCAGAGCTGGATGCAACATTCTAGCTGTGGCCTCACTAGGGCAGAGTAGAGGGGGGGATAAGAAAGGTCCTTCTAGTGGTTAAGTCATTAGAGTCTTAACAAAACTGTCAAGAGTGTTGCTTTTTAATCAGTAACCTAGAAACCAAGCTGCTAACTAGCTGAAAATGGAGAGACAGAGAAGGAATCCAGACTCAAGCCACTCAGAGAGAAGCCATGCATTTCATACTCAGACAGCCAATAAAGAGGGGCTTTCAAGTCACCTAGAGGATGATCTCAAGCTTCTCTGCCACTAGAGCAGCACACAATTCCCACAGTGCCACAGCTTCACTTCTCTCCCCAGCTCCCCAGGAGGTCAGCCCTGGGACAGTGTGTACCCCTGTGCTGTGCCTGTGCAGCAGGAATCCACCCCACAGCATCGTGGATGACTTCCAGGCAGCTCCCTGCTGTCTACTGGTCAGGACTGACTTGCTTGTCACTGCTCTAGGGTGGAAGGGGCCTCTCAAAGTCATCCAGTCCAAGCCCCCTGCAGCCAGCAGGGCTATTTGCAACTAGAGCAGGGTTCTCAGAGCCCCAGTCTATCCTGGAGGTAGGTCTGGACATGTCCCTGGCTGGGCAGCACTGGGCTGGTGCTGCTCTGTGCCCAGGCCCAGGGTGCCTGCCAGCAGGAGAGGGGCTCCAGATGCTCCTCAGCATGTCCCCCATGCACCTTCTGCTTGCCCACCGTGCAGGAGCACACTGCCTGCACCTGATGCTGGGCAGGTTGGGGTCCCCACTCCTGATCTCCATAGAACCCCAGACTGGTTTGGGTGGGAAGGGAACTTGCAGGGTCATCCAGTCCAACCCTGCAGCACTCAGCAGGGACAGCTGCAGGTTGCTCACAGCCCCAGCCAACCTCTCCTGCCATGGTTCCAGCCATGGGGCAGCTCCCACCCCTCTGGGCAGCCTGGGCCAGGCTCTCCCCAGCCTCAGTGTCAAACATTTCTTCCTTCTATCTAGTCTGAATCTTCCCTCTTAGAGAAAGTGTTTCCTGCTATCTAAAGAAAAACCTTCACTTCAACTTCTCATTAGCAAGCTTTAGCCCCAAATATAGATCAATACCTGCAGCTGAGAGCTTCTACCCAGTCTGCTCCCTGCCATTAGAGCTCATTCAACAGAATCCTGCACTTGAGTCATGAACAGATGGCCTGCACTCCTTGATTTGCAACACCTATCACTCTTTACTACATCTCAACAGCAGTTTTTGTTAGCAGCATCTCTCATCTGCCTCCAGTTTAACTCTTGGCTACATCAGCTTGTTGTGTGAAGCACCTCCAGTCAGTGCTTATCCTTCTCATTAACCCTCAGCTACCTGCACAGCCTCACTTGGATTGAATAAAATCCACACTGGCAGAAGCTCTAAGTCACTTCCTCACCTCCTCCACCCAACCAGCAGCAGCTACCAACCATCCTGGGCCAGAACAATCCTCACTGTCAATACAGACCAGGGGGAGAGGTGATAGAAAGCAGCCCTGTGGGAAAGGCCTTGGGGGTGCTGGTGGGGAGAAGCTGGCCAGGAGCAGGCAGGGTGAGGCTGCAGCACAGAAGGCAAATCCCAGCCTGGGCTGCATCCAGAGCAGCATTGCCAGCAGAGCCACAGAGGTGATTCTGCCTCTGCTCTGCTGAGACCTCCCCTGCAGGGCTGGGTGCAGCTCTGGAGCCTCAGCACAGGGAGGACCTGGAGCTGATGGAGAGGCTCCAGAGGAGGCCAGGAGAATGCTCAGGGGCTTGGAGCAGCTCTGCTGTGAGGCCAGGCTGAGGGAGCTGGGGGGGTGCAGCCTGGAGAAGAGAAGGCTCCAGGGAGACCTCAGAGCAGCCTGGCAGGACCTGAAGGGGCTGCAGGAGGGATGGAGAGAGACTGCTCCCCAAGGCCTGCAGGGACAGGCCCAGGGGCAATGGTTTGAGATGAGAGCAGAGCAGATTGAGATTGGATGTGAGGGACAAGTTCTGCACCATGAGGGTGGTGGAACACTGGAACAGGCTGCCCAGGGAGGTGGTTGAGTCCCCAGCCCTGGAGATATTCCAGGTGAGGTTGGACAGGGCCCTGGGCAGCCTGCTCCAGCTGGGGATGTCCCTGCTGGGTGCAGGGGGTTGGGCTGGATGAGCTCTGGAGCTCCCTTCCAACCCAAACCATTCTATGATTCTAAATCCAACCTTCATCTCCTGGCAAATGTTTTGCCATTGTCTCCCCATCCCCAGCTGCACAACAGGCAAACCAGTAGCTCTGCCTGCTTCCAAATCCCCTGCTTCACCCCATCACAAACATCCCTGTCTGCTGGCACTTTCTTTGTGCAAGAAGACAAACAGCCTTGCTTTAGGCCCTGTCTGCTGCTGCTCTGCTGCTGCTGGCTGCTCTCATCTCACTTCTGCTGCTGTTTTCTGACACTCAGCTTCCCTCTCCCTCACAGCCCACTTATTCCAGTGGCTGCCAAGTGTTGTTCTGATGGAAAGAAACATCCCAGTTGGATACAGATCTGCTTCTTGAGTAGAAGCTGGAACATACTTGCTTGTGAGGCAACACTCCAGAGTAAATAGCCCACTCCAGCTATGGTGACAGCACTGTCTTTGAGGGCAGCCATCCCCACCAGGACTAGGGAGGAAGGATGCTCAGATTGGTGCAAAAGGCAGCAAAGCTGCACTGACCACCAGCCCTGCTGCTTAGCTCAGGCTTCAGAAAGCAGGCAATTCATTTAGGCAACCCAAATGAACCAGATGCAGACTTGCAGCAGGCTGACAGGAAGCTGGATCTGTCTTCTAGGGAGGTACTTGGTCCTATGACCAAGATGAAAAGTTAAGCAATACCAGGATGCTCAAAAAAAGTCAAGGGCTGATGGAGATCTGAACAACTAACTCCTGAAAGCTTAGAACCATCTTAAACCAAACACACAGAGGTGCCTCTACAAACCACTCTCAGCACAGTGAGTGTAAGAGGCCTGTCATGAAGGATAAGCAATGATCTGTCCCTCAGAGATCTCTGTTGCAGCTGAATGGCAGCCCAACCTTCTCTCCTGCCAAAGCCAAGGCACATCTGTTACCCTTTCTGCAGGTTATCTGTGAGTCATGCCTCAGTCACACTCTGCTCCAAGTAACATCTGCTGAGGCCACCAGTGATGGAAAGGCCAAGAGTGACCTCAGAGGAGCCCCCTGCTCCTTGGACTTGCAGAGCTGTGGAACCTGCAGGACTCAGAAGAGCTGTATTCCACCTCCATGACTCATGAAATCCCTTCCAGCAGTGACTATCATCTGAAGCAGTCAATGCTTTGACTCCCTCTCACCTCAAGATAAGCAATGAATGCACTAAGGAGTCAGCTGTTAACAGAAACTCCCTCTGCTTAAGACCTCTGCCCCCCTAATCTGATCCAAATCACTGCAGGACTGCCCTAGTGTAGGGAAAGAAAAATTTAACTGGCCCAGCAGTCTTCTGGGAACTGAACTAAACCAGTTTCTACAACTGGCTTTGTAACATTCACTTCCTCTTAAGCACTCAGCTGTAGATAACACTTTTGAGTCCATCCTGCCAGTCAAAGGCTTTTTTTTTCCCCCAAGGGTCAGTTAAACCAGAATTCTTCCCTAAAGCTTATCAATTTTGAGCAACCTGGGCTAGGGGGAAGCATCCCTGCCCAAGGCAGGGGGGGTTGAGCCAGGTGATCTTGAAGGTCTCTTCCAAGCCAACCCAACCTATGGATCTATGGATTTGGCAGAATTCTCACCCAGATGTTAGACAGCTGGGTTCCAACCTGCAGTTACTCTGCCTGCTTGCTGAAAAGCCAGGGCCAAGAAACTTCACTTGGCTTCACCACCACACTTCTTTGAAAGAGATGAGGAGCTTAAAAACTTCCATCAGAGGTTAAGTGAAAGCATTCAGATGTGGTAAGCACACACTCCTGCTTTCAGGGCAACAGCTCTGGCCAGTAACCAAACAGATTTTCCTTCCTCTCCCAGTCAGCATCCTATGGAGTGTCCAAAAGCTAAAGATTTCCCTTGAAGGGGTTAGGAAAGCTTTGCACAGCCCCCTCCAAAAGCAGCAGTTTACAGAATCACAGAATGGGAGGGGTTGGAAGGGGTTGGAACCCCCCTGCCAAAGCAGAATCACCTAGGGCAGGTCACAGAGGAACACATTCAGGAGGCTTTTGAATGTCTCCATAGAATCACAGAATTGTCAGGGCTGGAAGGGACCCTAAGGCTCAGCCAGCTCCAAGCCCCTGCCATGGGCAGGGACCCCTCCCACCAGGGCAGCTTGCTCACAGCCACCTCCAGCCTGGCTGCAAACACCTCCAGCCAGCAGCAGGAGGCTTCCACCACCTCCGTGGGCAGCCTGGGACAGGCTCTCACCACCCTCCTGGCCAACAACTTCTTCCTCACAGCCAAACTCAACCTCCCCACTTCTGCTCCATCCCCCCCAGTCCTGTCCCTCCCTCACCCCCTCCAAAGTCCCTCCCCAGCTTTCTTGCAGCCCCCTGCAGACCCTACAAGGCCACCAGAAGGTCTCCCTGGAGCCTTCTCCTCTGCAGCCTGCACAGCCCCAACTCTCTCAGGCTGTGCTCAGAGCAGAGCAGCTCCAGCCCTCTGCTCACCCTCCTGGCCCTTCCAGCACCTCCAGTGCCTTCCTGTAATAAGAGCTTGAGAACTGGACACAGATCCAGCTGTGGTGTCACCAGGATGGAGCAGAGGGTGAGAATCACCTCCCTTGACCTGTGGGCTACACTCTCCACAGAAGGAGACTCTACAACCTCTCTCCTAGTAGTAATTAATCCTGCTACTACTAGTAGGTAGCTGAGTAGTAGCATTACAAGTTGACCATGGAGCACAGCAGCTCAGAGCTGAGGCCATGACCCAGCAGGAACACCAGAGAGAGGAGGAGCCGCGGCTGCCCACGCAGGAGCGCCGCAGAGCGCAGCTCCAACCAGCAGGGAGAGTCCCACCCGGTGCTCCTCTGTCCAAGGTACCCCAGCAGCCCCCAGCAGGTCACTCACATGCTGTATTTCCTGCTGGCTGGCTCGGTAGTTTTTCTTGGTTAGATTGTCCACCAGGTAGCTGATTTGAGACAAGGCCAGCGAGAGCGAGTCAAGATTCATTGCTGGTCGGGGCGGAAGCAGGCGGCCGAGCCCGGCGCAAAATCACCATTATTCCCCTTTAGTCACCCCAGAGACAGGCCAACTCTGTGTCCCCCAGTTAGCCTGGATCTGCTTCTGGGTTACTTGCTTCAGCTCTTCTTTCTCAGTTGTCTTCCTCTGCTCTGAACCATGGCACCTGAAAGAAGGCAGACAGCAGGTTTTAGTCAGAGAGTCGCAGAATGGGCCAGGCCGGCAGGGAGCTCCAAGCTCATCCAGGCCAACCCCCTGCCCCAGCAGGGACATCCCCAGCTGGAGCAGGCTGCCCAGGGCCCTCTCCAGCCTCACCTGGAATATCTCCAGGGCTGGAGCCTCAACCACCTCCCTGGGCAGCCTGTTCCAGTGTTCCACCACCCTCATGGTGCAGAACTTGTCCCTCACATCCAATCTCAATCTGCTCTGCTCTAGTCTGAAGCCATTGCCCCTGGGCCTGTCCCTGCAGGCCTTGGGGAACAGTCTCTCTCCATCCCTCCTGGAGCCCCTTCAGGTACTGTCACAGGCTGCTCTGAGGTCTCCCTGGAGCCTTCTCTCCTCCAGGCTGCACCCCCCCAGCTCCCTCAGCCTGGCCTCACAGCAGAGCCGCTCCAAGCCCCTGAGCATTCTCCTGGCCTCCTCTGGAGCCTCTCCATCAGCTCCAGGTCCTCCCTGTGCTGAGGCTCCAGAGCTGCACCCAGCCCTGCAGGGGAGGTCTCAGCAGAGCAGAGGCAGAATCACCTCTGTGGCTCTGCTGGCAATGCTGCTCTGGATGCAGCCCAGGCTGGGATTTGCCTTCTGTGCTGCAGCCTCACCCTGCCTGCTCCTGGCCAGCTTTTTCCTGCTACCCAACCTAACTCTGCCCTTCTCCAGTTTGAAACCATTGCCCCTGGTCCTGTCCCTGCAGTTCTGTAGCCACTGCACAGCTCTGCCTGAGGCACTGCTATCACCTTGCAGTGAGCACCAGCAATGAACTGAAAATAAGGGTTGGGTTTTTTTAAATGCATTCATTTGTTGGGGTTTTTCTTCTTTCAATCTTTAAGCTGAAGTTTCTGTGGAGTTAAGAGCAGGCTGTGGTTTCCCCCTGGCTTCTGCTCTCACCAGAACACAAGGATGGGGGGGGGGGGGGGAGGCAAAGTTAAATCCTGAAGGAATTTCCTTCAGTTTTCCCTTCCTTTACTTTTTGGCTAAGATGGAAACCCACAAAAGCTCATTTTTAACAAAGGGATTACTGACACAGACCCTTCTGACAGTTTAACTTACATAAACCTTTGGCCATAGAATCCTGCCTGTTGGAAAAGGCCTTTAAAAAGAGATTTGAGGCTCTTTGGTCTGGAGAGGAGAAGGCTCCAGGGAGACCTTCTGGTGGCCTTGCAGGATCTGCAGGGGGCTGCAAGAAAGCTGGGGAGGGACTTTGGAGGGTGTGAGGGAGGGACAGGACTGGGGGGGATGGAGCAGAAGGAGAAGTGGGGAGGTTGAGCTTGGCTGTGAGGAAGAAGTTGTTGGGCAGGAGGGTGGTGAGAGCCTGTCCCAGGCTGCCCAGGGAGGTGGTGGAAGCCTCCTGCTGCTGGCTGGAGGTGTTTGCAGCCAGGCTGGAGGTGGCTGTGAGCAAGCTGCCCTGGTGGGAGGTGTCCCTGCCCATGGCAGGGGTTGGAGCTGGCTGAGCCTTGGGGTCCCTTCCAGCCCTGACAATTCCATGATTCTATGGTTTAAGACTGCCTGATACTGAACCATGGCCCTCAGCACCACATCTCTGCCTCTCTGAAAGAGCTCCAGAGATGGGGATTCAACCACCTCCTTGAGAAGCCTCTTCCAGTGCTTGAAAACCATTTCAGTGAAAAAGTTTCTTCCAATAGCCAACCTAAACCTTCCCAGGTGCAACTTGAGGCAATTTTCTCTTGCCCTACTGGTTGCTCCTTGAGAGAATAGACCAACCCCCACCTCACTGCAGCCTCCTCTCAGGGAGCTGCAGAGAGCAAGGAGGTCTCTCCCTCAGCCTCCTCCTCTCCACACTCAACACCCCTAGGTCCCTCAGCTGCTCCTCCCCAGCCCTGTCCTCCAGACCCTTCCCCAGCTTGGTTGCCCCTGGCCAGGCTCCAGCCCCTCAATGCCTGCTAAGGCAGCCAGGCAAAAGCAGTGCTGTGAAGACTTCCCAGCTCCAGCTCAGCTGTGTTCATTCACAGGACCCAGCCACATTCATCCATTCCTGTTTTGCCAGTCTGACAGAGGCAGCAAAACAGCTCTGTCAGGAGGATGACTACCCACCCCCTCCAGGGCTGAGAGGAAGGAGACAACAAGATGCATAACGTGAATCAGCCACAAGACAGCAACACTGAGAGGTCAGCATCCTTCAGAGCACCAATCACAAGTTTAAAGACACCCCCAAAGTGGACTGATTTTGGTTTTTAAGCACCTCTGCATATTTTGCCTCACAAGCACTGCTGCACTCAACCCAACACACCAAAGCTGTGGCTGAGCAGCACAAAGAAATGCAAACTGAGGCCAACATTTGGCTCATCCTGCAGCAGCTTTCAGGGAGCAGAGCTTGCCAGCATCATGAATTGTGATAACAACACCGAAATCTGGCACTTGACACCTCAGCTGCTGAAGTGCAGCTTGCTGATGGGACCAGATCTGATCCCAAAACAAGCCCTGCATAACCCAGCAGCCTGAGGAGCAGCAGAGGGAGCCACAGGCTGCCCCCAGGGGCACCACTGTGGTTCATCAGAGGTGGAACCACGCTGGAGAGCCTGCTTTGAAGCTCCTCTAGATCAAAACACAAAGGTCACCAGGCTTCATGCCAAGGGTGTGAAGGACCCTTTCTTCACAGGAAAATGCACTGCTGGACTGCCTTTGGCTGCTCAGCCCAAACCACCAGCATGTGATTGCTGCCTCATCCTGGAGAGGGACAGCAGAGGTGAGGTGGAGGCTTGGCACACACAGGGCTTTGGGCAAACCAGCTGAGGAGCCTTGCAGCAGCATGGCTGGACATGTCAGGCCACCCCTCCACATGAAGGGCAAGCTGGAAGGACTGGCTGCAACAGATCTTCCTCCTCTCTCCCTTCATACAAAGGTTTTCCCTCACTCAGACTTTGAGCTACAGCTGATTCAGTCTCTGCCCACAGGTACCACATGAGAGAGCAGCCCTGTGGAGGAGGACCTGGGAGCCCTGGTGGACAAGTTCTGCATGGGACAGCAAGGTGCCCTGGGGGCCAAGAAGGCCAAGGGGGTCCTGAGGGGCACTCAGCAGAGTGTGGCCAGCAGGGCCAGGGAGCTTCTCCTCCCCCTCTGCTCTGCCCTGGGGAGGCCACAGCTGGAAGGCTGCCTCCAGCTCTGGGCTCCCCAGCTGCAGAGGGACAGGGAGCTGCTGCAGAGAGCCCAAGGGAGGGCTCCAAGGCTGCTGAGGGGACTGCAGCACTGCCTGGGCAGGAGAGGCTGAGAGCCCTGGGGGTGTGCAGTGTGCAGGGGAGAAGGCTGAGAGGGATCTGCTCAATGTCTCTCAAGAGCTGAGGGCTGGGGGGCAGGAAGGGAGGGCCAGGGCCAGGCTCTGCTCCCTGTGCCCTGGGGGAGCACAAGAGGCAAGGGCTGGAAAGTGCAGCCCAGGAGGTTGCAGCTCAGCAGGAGGAAGAACTTGTTGGCTGGGAGGCTCCCAGAGGCCTGGAGCAGGCTGCCCAGAGAGGTTGTGGAGTCTCCTGCTCTGGAGCCTTCCCAGCCCTGCCTGGATGTGTTCCTGTGCCCCTGCGCTGGGTTCTGTGCTCCTGCTCTGGCAGGGGGCTGGCAGGGAGCTCTCCAGAGGTCCCTTCCACTCCCTGACATCCTATGAGCTGTGAACTCAAAACACCAGGAGCAACAAATGCCATCAGCCCACCAAGTTGTTCAGTTCTTTGGAGAGATGATTTAATACAAGCTGGGTGAAGCACCTATTAAGGTGGTCAAAGCCACCAGCTTCCAGCCTTTTAATCATGCCACAGACAACCCACAAGCAATGTAAGGCCCTGCTTGGGCAACCCCTCCCCCCCCCCCCCCCTTGAAAAAGCCATTTTCAAGCAGCAGTGCTGAAAGCATTCATCATGCCAAGGCTTCAATGGTTGGACCTGGTAGCCTTAAAGGTCTTTCCCTACCAAGATTATTCTAAGGCAGCTGGGCTGTGAAATGCACTTCAGAGCAAGGCTGAAACTGCAGCAAGGAGGAGGAGAGAAAGCTGCCAGCTAAGAGCTCATGGCTGGTACACACTGCCCCTGGGCTGTGGAGCAGGCAGGGGACTAGGCACAGCAGTAGCAGAGTACCCAGCTGGAGCTTTCTGGGGTGTTTAGGAACTCAGCTCTGCTTTTAGTGGAATCCAGAAAGTGTCACCAGGCACAGCAAGCAGACACTCCCCAACTTGCTCTTGCTGGGGCACCACAAAGCCTCTGAGGGAGGCTTGCTGCTGGTGAGGCAGGGATGCAGCCACTCTGGGCACCCCCCACCAGCAGCCAGCGAGGGGAAAGCAGCCCCTTGGCAGAGCTCCTCACTCCAGAAACCAGCCTGGAGAACTCCAGGGCTTGGTTGAACTCAGGACTCAAGAGGAGGGCCCAGACTCCAGCTGGTCGTTTTTCAAGGCAGAAAGAGAGCTTTCAGAAGTTGCCTTGCAGGCCTCCAGGCCACATTTCTCTGGCTGTTGTGCCCAAGACCTGCCAGAGCAGCCCAGCAGCCACACCTCCTGCCCCACATCAAGCTTTTACAATCACAGGATAGTTTGGGTGCAGAAAGAGCTTTAAGATCATCAAGTCCAAGCTCTCTCTCTCTGCCAAGTCTGGTCCTAAACCATGCCCCTCAGCAGCACATCTGCAGAGCTGTTAACCACCTCCAGGGCTGGGGATTCAGCCACCTCCCTGGGCAGCCTCTCCCAGTCTGAATTCTTTCAGTGAAGAAGTTTCTTATGTCCAACCTAAACCTCCCCTGCTACAACTTGAGGCCATCTCCTCTTGTCCTATTGCTTGTTTCTTGCCAGGAGAGATTGTCTCCCACCTGCTCCAACCTTCCAGGGAGCTGTAGAGAGCAATGAGGTCTCCCCCCCAGCCTCCTTTTCTCCAGGCTAAACAACCCCAGCTCCCTTGGCTGCTCCTCACCAGACCTGCTCTCCAGGCCCTTCATCAGCTTTACTGTCCTCCTCTGGACCTTCTCCAGCACCTCAATGTCCTTCTTGGAGGGAGGGCCCAAACAGTACTCAAGGTGTGGCCTCACCAGTGCCCAGCAGCACCCTCGTCCTGCCACACTACAGCTGATCCAGGCCAGAGTGCTGTGAGTCTTGTTGGCCACATGGGCACAGGGTGGCTCAGGATGGCTCATCTCCAGCCAGCACAGCCAGGCCTGCTCCTGCAGACAATTTCCAGCTGTCCTTCCCCAAGCCTGAGCCCTGCCTGGGGCAGCCCTGAGCCCGGCCCTGAGCCCCTGCTCTGCCTCTTAGGCACTGAACTCTTGAGCTGGGATCAGTCCTACAGCTGATCTTCCTGCAGATCACTGCCACTGCCCATCCCATCACACTGCTCCCAGCAGCTACCTCCTGCATGGAAGCACAAGCAGCTTTGCCACTTTCTAACCCCAAAACCTGGCAGGGAAAACCCAAGTTGGGGTCTAAAGGGGATTTTCCCTTCCAGGGAAGCAGAACAAGAATCAGAGCAACCTCAAGGCCAGGAGAGAACAGATGAAGGCAGCAGCTTCCTATTCATGTTCTAAATCCATAGTTTGCATGGAACGTATCCTGAGAGCCAGGAAAGAGCCCAGCACCAGGCTCAGAGCAGGTCACAGGTTCAAGAGGTGCAACCTGAGAGCAGTATGCACAAAGCAGAGCGACTGAGGGCAGGCAGAAGCACAGGGGGACCTCCAGCCACCCAGTATCCAGAGCACTGACTGAGCAAGCTATGACTGCTATGCAAAGCTGCCTTTATTTTTAGAGGCACACATGAATCTCCCTCCAGTGGCCTCAGGCAGCTCTCAGGCTCCGGGGCAAACCTGCTGCCTCCACAGATGCAGGCAAGCCAGGCCCCAGCTGGAGAGCTGATCAAAACGACTTCAGTCTGCTGACAAGAATCAGCTGTGGCCATTGCCAGCTCCTGTGAGACACCGGGGACCAGCTGGCAGGGGCAGGGCTGGGGAGCTCTCGCCACCACGCCCACTTGAGAGCTGATCTCCTTCCCAAGAGGGAGAGGAATCTCTCCCCAGATCCCAGGCACCACCCCGCCCGGAGGCTCGGCCGACCCCAGGCACCACCCCGCCCGGAGGCTCAGGGAGCTCCACGGCCCAGCCACAGGACACTGAGCAGCGCAAGAGGTGCCAAGTGTCTCGCTGAGAGGATCAGGAGCCAGGGCAGAAGGCTTGGCAGCTATTTCAGGGGTTTCTTTTCACCAGCTGGGTTATTAAAAGATGCAATTTAAGGCAGGAACCCAAACGTGGGGTAAAAGTGAAACCAGGAGTCAGCTGTGACCAAAAAGCAGCAGCAGCAGCTCCCTGGAGGTGACTAAGCCTTGCTGCTGAAGATGAGAGAGCTCAAGTCTTTCACAGCCCTAGAAAAAGGTAACTTCCAAAGCACCTGAAGCTGAGCTCTGCTTTTATTTAGTATTCTGCAGGGGTTAACTCACTCCTTCCACTGGGACTCAGTGGTTCAGGCCACGTGGAGGATACCAGAGCTCAAGTGACACAAACTGCAATGTGTTTGCTGGTTAAGGCTCTAAACTCCTGCCAAAACCCAGCAGCAGCAGCGTGGCCAGCAGGTCATGAGCTGATTCTGCCACCTTGCCCTGCTGAGACCTCACCTGCAGTGCTGTGTGCAGCTCTGAACCCTCAGCACAGGACAGGGACCTGATGGAGCAGCTCCAGAGGAGGGCCACAAAAATGCTCAGGGGCTTGGAGCAGCTCTGCTGTGAGGCTAGGCTGAGGGAGCTGGGGGGGTGCAGCCTGGAGAGGAGGAGGCTCCAGGGAGACCTAATAGCAACCTGCCAGGACCTGAAGGGGGCTACAAGAAGGCTGCAGAGGGACTGTTGCCAAAGGCCTGCAGGGCCAGGCCCAGGGGCAGTGGCTTGAAATGAGAGCAGAGCAGACTGAGATTGGATGTGAGGAGCAAGTTCTGCACCAGGAGGCTGCTGGAGCACTGGAACAGGTTGCCCAGGGAGGTGGTTGAGGCCCCATCTGTGGAAATATTCAATGTCAGGCTGGACAGGGCTCTGAGCAACCTGACCACGTGGAGGATGTCCCAGCTGACTGCAGAGGAGTTGGACTGGATGCCCTTTGGAGGTGCCTTGCAAGCCAAACCATTCCATGATTCCTCTCAGAATCCCCACACCAGAAGGGCTCCACAGGGGGAAGGTTTTGAATCCTAGCACAGTTCAGTTTGATTGCAGGATACCTACCCAGAGAGAAAAACCTTCCAGTGTAAGCCACAGCAGAAGCAGCTCCTGATTAGTGAGACTGATGGAAAAGCTACCTGAACACTCCAGGCACTGGGAAACTGTACACAATTCCAGAGCACTGGAAGCCACAATGCTGAGCTAAGCACTGCTGTCTGCTCCCATACACTCAGGACACTTCAGCTGCAGGTTGGAACCCCACCTCAGATGCATCAGGCACACATCAGTCAGCACATGGCCACTGCAGGCACTCCCACATCGCAGCCAGGAGTCACTGAGTGGCTCAGGCTGGAAGGGACCTGAGAGGAGTTGCACTCCAGCCCCCCTGGCATGGGCAGGGACACCTCTCAGCTCGACTTGGGCTGCTTAAGGACTCATCCTGCCTGGCCTTGAACACCTCCAGGGAGGGGACAGCCAAAGCTTCCCTGGGCAGCCTGTGCCAGTGTCTCACCACCCTCACACTTGGTTACAGACATCCCCAGGGAACTTCCCACTCTCCACTCAGACACTGCAGGATAAAGTTTCTGTTGGAGGAAGTTCTGGGAAGTTCAAAACTACAGCAGAGCAGGTTAAGATTGAATGTTAGGAGCAAGTTCTGCACCAGGAGGCTGCTGGAACACTGGAACAGGCTGCCCAGGGAGGTGGTTGAAGCCCCAGCCCTGGAGATACTCAAGGTGAGGCTGGACAGGGCCCTGGGCAGCCTGATCCAGCTGGGGATGTCCCTGCTGGGTGCAGAGGGGTTGCACTGGATGAGCTTTGGAGGTCCTTGGCAACCCAAACCATTCTGTGATTCTATCAATTCAGGGACCTGTTCTCAACGTTTTTGTGATGTTTTTCCACCCAAACACTGGTTCAGGAAAAGGGAAAAGAGAACTGCAGGATCCACAGAGCAGGGGGTGGTTAGAGAATCAAAGAGAAATCAGACATGGTCCTCAGTGACTTACTGATGACCCATCCCAGGGGCATGAAACATCACTCTGCCTAAGTTATGTTGCACAGAGTCTCCTTCACTTACTCAACCAACCACCAGCAGCCACTTCAGCCTCAATTAAAAAGGAGCTAATTATCTAGGAGCACCACACCAGAAGGATAAAGAGGATCAACATTTCTCTTGAGAGGAAGCAGGCAGAGAGCCACCTTGCTACGAGCTTGGGTTGAAGACAGCAGGTCATGAGAATCACTCCACAGCTTACAGCAAACTTAAAAGCATCAGGACAGAAAAAACACCACCACAAGTCCATTACCAATGAGGTTTGCTTCCTGCTCCCAAGGCACTCACCTCACGTGGGCTCATCCTGCCTGCAGCCAACACCAAGGCAGTCACCTTAGAAACAGGAAACACTTGGGTTGTGTGAACCAAGCCTGACTTGTCAGGTCCTGTAGTGTCACACCTGTTTGGTTACCTGCTTAAAAAAGCTCCTCTGAAAGCAGATGTCATGCTTCCTTCTAACAAGGGGGGCTCAGCAACAGCTGAATCACAGAAGGGCTCAGGTTGGAAGGGACCTCAGGGATCATCCACACCAAGTTGAAATGGGACACCTTTCAACTAGACTTGGCTGCTCAAGGCCTCAGCCAGCCTGGCCTTAAACACCCCCAGGCAGGAGGCAGCCACAGCCTCTCTGGGCAGCCCATTTCCTCCTGCTGAAGAACTTCTTCCTCAGCTCCACTATGTCCCTGCTCTGCCTCAGCTCCAAACCCTTCCCGCCTGGCTCAGCCCCCTCAGCAAAAGTCTCTCTGCAGCCTTCCTACAGGATCCCTTCAGGTACTGGCAGTAGCTCTGAGGTGCCCCTGGAGCCTTCTCCCCTGCAGGCTGCACAGCCCCAGTTCCTTCAGCCTGTGCTCCCAGCAGGCAGCTCAAGAAGCCTCAAAGAGGCTGTGTCTGGGTTTCATTTTTGCAGTCTCCCCTCAGTGCTGTTATGAGTACAGCCCAAACGGTGGGGAGCTTGGTGAAATTACAAGCATGACTTCTCACTAACCTTGCTGCACAAACTGAGCTCTGGGTTCGTGAGCCGTGCACAGGAGCTGCTCCCCGGAACACACAACCTCTCCAAACAGCCAACTGTTGCTATCTCCAGTTTCAAACTGAGCCAATCCACGCCGCTGGGCAGCAGGCTCTTACCGGCAGGCCAGCGCTGAGCAGCGCTGCTGCCATGTGCTCAGCAGGAAGGTTTCCTCAGCAGCTTACTCACTACAGCTCCCTAGCTCACAGGTTACTTTTTGGGCCACTCACAACAGTGTTGATCTCCTACAGGTGGTGGAAGCCTCCTCCTCCTCCTCCCTGGAGGTGTTTGCAGCCAGGCTGGAGGTGGCTGTGAGTAAGCTACCCTGGTGTGAGGTGTCCCTGCCCATGGCAGGGGCTTGGAGCTGGCTGAGCCTTGAGCTCCCTTCCAGCCCTGACGACTCTGTGACACACAGGTCACAGAGCCAAGCCCAGAGGCAGGCCTAACACGGGCTGCTTCCACAGCCTCCCAAGGCTCTCTGCCTGTCACGATCAACCCTAGAGGCGAACAGGAGAGGAAAAAGGAGACAGAAGAAACAGCTGCGGAGCTGAGGACTACCCCTGGCGCCGGGAAACGCTCACCCCGCAGCCTGCCATGGCCGTAGCCTTCCTCTCTTGCGCCGGGGAACCGCAAAGGAGCCACCAGCCCGCGGGCCCGGGGAGAGCCCTCCCGAGCTCGCTCAGCTGCTCCTCCTACCGATGGGTGACCGGCCGAAGAGCCCAGCAGCGGCGGCGCGGCGAGGGCCAGGCCGGGGAGCGGCGCAGGCCAGGTCAGGCTCACAGAGGCCTCACGCTTTTTCCCTACAGCCCCCGCGGAAAGCGCGGCCGGGGCGGGCTCCCCTCTACCGGCACCGCCACGCCGGCTCCGCGCTCACGCCGCGGCCTACACCGCCACAACTCCCGCGGCCACCGCAAGCCCCGCCGCCGCCACGGAGCCTCCGCTGCCCCCAGCCTGCCCCCCACGGCCGAGCCCAGCCGCGGCCCGGGACTGAAGGACAGGCGGCAAGGCAGCACTCACCTGAGGACGGGGGGAGGGCGTACAGACAGCCAGAGCAGGACAGGGCGCGGGGCCCGCGGCCGCTTTTATCCTCTCGCAGCCGCCGTTTCGCTACAAAATGGCGGACGGGGTCGCGCGCTCACGTCGCGGCCTTTCCCCTCCCCCGTCCCCTCGCGGCACGCCAGCGGGGGGGGGCGGGGGAGGGCGGGGCGGGAGCAGCGGCGGGAGGGGGCGGCGGGGCGGGGCAGGAGCCGGCCTTCCCGCCCCGCTGGTGGGGCTTCGACCCAATCAGAGCGGCGAGCACCGAGCGGCCTGCCCAATCAGCGCGGCGCGACCACGGAGAGGGGAAGTTCTGCCCTGTCCTCCTCCTCCTCCACCCTTGGCCACTCCTCCGAGCTGAGGCAGCGGCCGGACGCCCTGGTACGGTTTTAGCCAATCAGCGCTAGAGGGCTTCAGGGGGCACGCATGCGCGCCCGCGCCCGACCAATCAGCGCGGGGCGCCGCGGAAAGAGGAACTGGCGGGAGCGCCAAAAGGAGCGCGGAGTCATGGGGACGCCCCCGCGGTGGTGCGGTCTGGCCTGGAGCGCCTTGCCCTCCTCCCTCCCTCCCCCCCCCCCGGCTGGTGGTACAGGCCTAGGCACCGCGCTGCTATCCCCCCTTCCTCCCTAGCGCTGCCTTGGTACGATCCGAAACGCTGTCTGCGGCCCGGGCAACGTCACCACCCCCCCGGCGCAGGGAGCTACATCCTCACAACATGGCAGCTGTGGCGCTCGGCCCCGCGCCCGCGCTGCCCCTCGCCGGGCTCGGCCCCGCGCCCGCGCTGCCCCTCGCCGGGCTCGGCCCCGCGCCCGCGCTGCCCCTCGCCGGCTCGGCCCCGCGCCCGCGCTGCCCCTCGCCGGGCTCGGCCCGCGCCCGCGCTGCCCCTCGCCGGGCTCGGCCCCGCGCCCCCGCTGCCCCTCGCCGGGCTCGGCCCCGCGCCCGCGCTGCCCCTCGCCGGGCTCGGCCCCGCGCCCGCGCTGCCCTCGCCGGGCTCGGCCCCGCGCCCGCGCTGCCCCTCGCCGGCTCGGCCGCCACAGCCAGAGGAAGCACGGAATGCTGTGGGTGGAAAGGGACCTCTCAAGCTCACCCGGTCCAATAGGGACATCCCCGGCCAGAGAGCCTGCTCACAGCCACACACAGCCTCAGCTGCGCTGCTGCCAGCCATGGGGCAGCTCCCAGCTCTGGGCAGCCTGGGCCAGGCTCTCCCCACCCTCAGTGTCCAACGTTTCTCCTCTCCACTCTCCATCTCCCTCTTGCAGTCCAAACCACCTCCCCCCCCCCCCCCCCCTTGGCCTGCTCCAAGCTCTCTCTCCAGCTTTTTTAGAGACCATTTCAGCACTGCAAGGCCACCAGAAGGTGTCCCTGGAGCCTTCCCCAGGCTGCCCAAGCCCAACTCTCTCAGCCTGGCCTCCCAGCAGAGCCCTTCCAGCCCTGCCAGCACTGCTGTGGCCTCCTCTGGGCCTGCTCCAGCAGGTCCCTGTCTGTGCTGAGGGCTGCAGAGCTGCCCCAGCACTGCAGGGAGGTCTGAGCAGAGCACAGCAGAGGGCAGAATCCCCTCCCTGCCCCTGCTCAGCCCAGGGCATGGCTGGGGCTGGGCTGGCAGTGCTCGGTGCTGGCTGCTCTCCAGCTCTGCACCCCCAGCCCTCCCAAGTCCTTCTCCTGAGGGCTGCTCTCCAGCCCTTCATGCCCACCCTGCAGTGACACCAGGGGGTGCCTCAACCCGGGGGCAGGACCCTGCACTTGGCCTTGTTGAGCCCCAGGAGGTACATACAAGCTGCCTTCTCGGGGAAGGTGGTGGGGCCTCGCATCTGGAGGGCAGACTCCACCAGCTGCCACAGGGTCAGCCTCTAAGGCCACCTCTGGTGCCACACCATCCCCCCCAAAGCTTAGGGAGATAGATGTTGATGCAGGACACAGCTGCATCCCTGCATCCCATTCCAGAGCATCCCTGTTCCCCAGCCCCACAGACTCCACCTCAGGGCCACTCCGTACACGGCACCACAACATCATTTTATTAAGTCCAGTTTCCCTCCACCCTCTGCAGGTAGAAAATACAGTTCTGGAAGGCCAGGGTCTGTAAACAGTCAGGGCAGCAGGAAGGCAAGCAGAGAGATGTCCACAGCACCTTCACACCCCACTGCCCTCAGCCACAAGGACCCCCCTGGCGGATGAAGGTTGTAGCTCCCCAGGTGATAATCAAAGTTGCAGGACACCATCCCTGCCTGCCTTGGTTGGGCCATGGCACCTCCTCTGTGCACCCCCAGGAAAGCCAGAGCCACAAACACCCCCCCCAATCCCAACCCCCCCCCCATCTTCACAGGGGATGGGCACTGAAAGGCACCTTGGCATTGGCACCTGCCGAGCCCGCAGCATCTCTGCTGGGCTCCAGGGGAGGTGGCCCTGTGGTCACCACATGCAGGCTCAGGTGATGGTGGGCATGGACACCTCCTTATTTCTGCCAAGGGCTGCCCCAAGCCCCATCTTCTGCTCTCAGGTGGGAGCTGGGTGAGAGGGGCTTGGGGGGCAGCCAGTGCCACGGAACCATGGCATGGGCTGAGGTGAAAGCTCACCTTTAAAGGTCACCCAGTCCAACCTCACAGCACTGAGCAGGGGCACCTGCAGCTAGAGCAGGTTGCTCACAGCCCCAGACCACCTCACCTGGAATGGTTCCAGCCATGGGACCTCTCTGGGCAGCCTGGGCCAGGGTCTCAGCACCCTCACTGTCCCCCTGCTCTCCAGTCAGATGAATGGGAGGGGGCACTGGAGCCTGCTTTTGCCAAAACCTTGGGAGATACCTTGGGAGAGGCAGGAAGGAGTGGTGCCTCCACAGGGACCCTCACACATCCATGCTGTGCTTGAGGCTTTTCTGCCTCCTTTCTCCATCTGGGTCTCCCTGCCTCAGCCCAAGCAACAGCAGGAAGGTCTCCATCTGCACACAGCAGGGGCTGGTAGGGAAACACCAAACGTTTCCAGGTGAGGAAGCACTCACATGCTGCCCTCCCACCCACCACTGCTGGGCACAGAGGGAGAGAGCTAGGGGCAGAACTACAGCATTGCATGGTTCACCTTCCCACCACGAGAGCCTGGGCTGCTTCCAGCAGATCACAGAATCAGAGAAATCATTTGGGTTGGAAGAGACCTTTAAGATCTTCAAGTCCAAGCCTGCCCCCAGCACTGCCAGGGCACCACCAAACCCTGGCCCTCAGCACCTCATCTCCACAGCTTTGAAACCCCTCCAGGGATGGGGACTCCCCCACTGCCCTGGGCCAGGCCTGGACAGCCCTCTTGGGGCAGAAATTGTTCCTCGTCTCCCAGCTCCCCTGCTGCTTCCTGAAGCTGTTTCTTTAGGTCATATCACTTGGCCTCAGGAGTAGAGACCAAACCCACCTGGCTCCAGCCTCCTTTCAGGGAGTTGTAGAGATCCAAAGGGTCTCCCCTCAGCCTCCTCTGCTCCAGGCTGCACACCCCCAGCTCCCTCAGCTGCTCCTCCCCAGCCCTGCTCTCCAGACCCTTCCCCAGCTTCATTGCCCTTCTCTCAATCTGCTCCATTGAGGAGGAGCAGGAAAGGTAAAGCCAGGTGCTTCAGAAAGCTCCTCACAGCTACAGTGACAGACAGCTTCCCTCCTCTCCCAGGGTTTCAGAAGTCAAACCAGGAGGAAGGGAACCCAGAGACTGGACAGGAGCAGTGTGCTCCTGTGGACATTTAAGCACCCCCAGCCGAACCTGCTCAGCCCAGCAAAGGCTGCAGTGAAATCATCATCCTCAGAGGCCACAGAGTGCAAATGACCAAGGGGATGACAGAAACCAGACCAATACTGACTGCTTTAGCCCCAAAGCATCCCTTTCAAACCTGCTCCAGTCCCATTCCTAGGACACCTCCTGGAAAATCAGGACTGGAAGCCAGGAGAGAAGCTTTGCTCTGGCATAGCATCTCCAGCAGGTCCATGTGGCCTCAGCACCTTCCCTGGTGGAGTGAGCAAGCCCTGGCAGGGGAAACACTGCACTGCTGTGTCCCTGCCAGAAATGACCATGCTCCCACTTCGGTACAGAAAGTGCAGCCCAGGCAGAGGGAGATGTAGGAGCAAGGGCAGGAGAGTGGTGAGCTCAGCCATGGGAATGCAGGGCTCACACCAAGCACTGGCAGAGAAGAGGGCCATGGGGATGTCCCCCTGGCTGATGAACAGGGTTAGGAGTTCCCTTTATGCAAGACAGGCTCCTTCCCTCCAGTCCTCCAGTGCTGGGAGAAGGAGCTGAAGCTGTGGAGAGGAGCTCCAGCAGCACAGGGGTGCTGGGAGGGAGAGTTGAAGCTGTGGAGAGGAGCTCCAGCAGCACAGGGTGCTGGGAGGGAGAGTTGAAGCTGTGGAGAGGAGCTCCAGCAGCACAGGGGTGCTGGGAGGAAGAGTTGAAGCTGTGGAGAGGAGCTCCAGCAGCACAGGGGTGCTGGGAGGAAGAGTTGAAGCTGTGGAGAGGAGCTCCAGCAGCACAGGGGGCTGGAGGAAGAGTTGAAGCTGTGGAGAGGAGCTCCAGCAGCACAGGGTGCTGGGAGAAGCTGAAGCTGTGGAGAGGAGCTCCAGCAGCACAGGGGTGCTGGGAGGGAGAGTTGAAGCTGTGGAGAGGAGCTCCAGCAGCACAGGGGTGCTGGGAGGGAGAGTTGAAGCTGTGGAGAGGAGCTCCAGCAGCACAGGGGTGCTGGGAGGAAGAGTTGAAGCTGTGGAGAGGAGCTCCAGCAGCACAGGGGTGCTGGGAGAAGCTGAAGCTGTGGAGAGGAGCTCCAGCAGCACAGGGGTGCTGGG
This sequence comes from Colaptes auratus, assembly GCA_015227895.2. Classification (NCBI taxonomy): domain Eukaryota; kingdom Metazoa; phylum Chordata; class Aves; order Piciformes; family Picidae; genus Colaptes; species Colaptes auratus. The sequence goes on from CM026891.1 coordinate 23,281,796, forward strand.
AGGGAGAGTTGAAGCTGTGGAGAGGAGCTCCAGTAGCACAGAGGTTGCTGGGAGGAAGAGTGAAGCTGTGGAGAGGAGCTCCAGCAGCACAGGGGTGCTGGGAGAAGCTGAAGCTGTGGAGAGGAGCTCCAGCAGCAACAGGGGTGCTGGGAGAAGCTGAAGCTGTGGAGAGGAGCTCCAGCAGCACAGGGGTGCTGGGAGAAGCTGAAGCTGTGGAGAGGAGCTCCAGCAGCACAGGGTGCTGGGAGAAGGAGCTGAAGCTGTGGAGAGGAGCTCCAGCAGCACAGGGGTGCTGGGAGGGAGAGTTGAAGCTGTGGAGAGGAGCTCCAGTAGCACAGAGGTGCTGGGAGGAAGAGTTGAAGCTGTGGAGAGGAGCTCCAGCAGCACAGGGTGCTGGGAGAAGCTGAAGCTGTGGAGAGGAGCTCCAGCAGCACAGGGTGCTGGGAGGAGAGTTGAAGCTGTGGAGAGGAGCTCCAGCAGCACAGGGGTGCTGGGAGGAAGAGTTGAAGCTGTGGAGAGGAGCTCCAGCAGCACAGGGGTGCTGGGAGGGAGAGTTGAAGCTGTGGAGAGGAGCTCCAGCAGCACAGGGGTGCTGGGAGGAAGAGTTGAAGCTGTGGAGAGGAGCTCCAGCAGCACAGGGGTGCTGGGAGAAGCTGAAGCTGTGGAGAGAGCTCCAGCAGCACAGGGGTGCTGGGAGGGAGAGTTGAAGCTGTGGAGAGGAGCTCCAGTAGCACAGAGGTGCTGGGAGGAAGAGTTGAAGCTGTGGAGAGGAGCTCCAGCAGCACAGGGGTGCTGGGAGAAGCTGAAGCTGTGGAGAGGAGCTCCAGCAGCACAGGGGTGCTGGGAGAAGCTGAAGCTGTGGAGAGGAGCTCCAGCAGCACAGGGGTGCTGGGAGGAAGAGTTGAAGCTGTGGAGAGGAGCTCCAGCAGCACAGGGTGCTGGGAGAAGCTGAAGCTGTGGAGAGGAGCTCCAGCAGCACAGGGGTGATGGGAGGGAGAGTTGAAGCTGTGGAGAGGAGCTCCAGCAGCACAGGGGTGCTGGGAGGGAGAGTTGAAGCTGTGGAGAGGAGCTCCAGCAGCACAGGGGTGCTGGGAGAAGCTGAAGCTGTGGAGATGAGCTCCAGCAGCACAGGGGTGCTGGGAGGGAGAGTTGAAGCTGTGGAGAGGAGCTCCAGCAGCACAGGGGTGCTGGGAGGAAGAGTTGAAGCTGTGGAGAGGAGCTCCAGCAGCACAGGGGTGATTTTTCTGGTAGTGATGTCCAGTTTGGATGGACAGGAAGGGCTTGACCTGGCTTAAAGGTCTCCTTGTAGTGATGCTCTGGCTCCAGCAGGGAGACAGGGCTGAGGGAAGAAGCCTGACTGCTTGGTGTGTCAAGACACCCCCAGGGCTCTTCCAGCCCAGCTGACTCCTCTTGGATCTTCCCAACACACCCACGCGGGGTTCTCCCCCCTTCCCTTTGGTCCTAGGGGCAGCCTGCATCCCCCTCTGGCATCCCCATCAGTCCAGCCTGGAGGAGGAGGAGGAGTCAGGCTGTGAGGTCCACGAAGATGGCATTGGCAGTGGTCTGTCCGAAGATGAAGGCCCCGAGGGTGACCATGAACACCCCGTAGCCGACGTAAGCCCACCAGCTGCAGGGCAGGAGGACAGGCTGTGGTTAGGGGGACCTGCACCCCAGCACCCCCAGGGCAGGCAGGGGGGCAGGAAGCAGGCTTTGCTTACCTGATTGCCCTGGTTTCTTGGATCTCAGAGAGCTTGGCTTGAATCAGGCAGAGCCCTGAAAGGCAGGAGAGGCAAATCAGGACCAGGACTAAGGCTGCCCAGGGAGACTTCTGTCCTCCCACACCTCCTGCTCTCCGCCACTCCAGCCTGCCCCCTCCCTTCTCAAAGCCACAAGGCCCAGAGGCCGCTGCCAGCAGCCAGGCACCCCAGAATGCCCTACCTGGGAAGACGAAGATGAAGCAGGCAGCCAAGCCCCCAATGACGGAGATGACTTTGCCGATGTCTGGGGATGAAGAGCGCCAGGAGGAGGGTGAGGAGGAACCAGCTGAGCGTCTGCAGCAGGCGCCGGCGGCGCTCCCGCACCACGTCCTCCTCCACGGTCACCCCGGTGTAGCGCAGCCACAGCCCCTCCAGCACCGCCCTGTGGGCACACGGCCGCGGCAGGAGGGCATCCTGGCGCCGTCCCTCCCTGCCCACCCCGGCTCCCACCCGCCCCCCGCGCTCACCGGCCGCAGAAGTGCAGGATGGGGTAGGAGGTCAGCACGCAGAGGATGATGAAGGCCCGGGCCAGGGCGATGGGGATGTCATTGGAGGGGTAGGACATCAGGACATCCTGCTCCACACTGGCTCCGAAGGTCAGGAAGCCACAGACACCTGCTGGGAAGGGAGCAGTTAGAGGGGGATGGGGACATGCTGGGCTGCAGCAGCAGCAGTGTGGCCAGCAGGGCCAGGGAGGGGATTCTGCCTCTCTGCTCCACTCTGCTGAGCCCACAGCTGCAGCTCTGTGCCCAGCTCTGCAGCCTCTGTGCCAGGAAGGCTCTGGAGGGGGCTGGGAGGTGTCCAGAGCAGGGCCAAGAGGCTGAGCAGAGGGCTGGAGCTGCTCTGCTCTGAGCACAGCCTGAGAGAGTTGGGGCTGTGCAGGCTGGAGAGGAGAAGGCTCCAGGGAGAGCTTCTGGTGGCCTTGCAGGATCTGCAGGGGGCTGCAAGCAAGCTGGGGAGGGACTTTGGAGGGTGTCAGGGAGGGATGGGACTGGGGGGGATGGAGCAGAAGGAGAAGTGGGGAGGTTGAGCTTGGCTGTGAGGAAGAAGTTGTTGGCCAGGAGGGTGGTGAGAGCCTGTCCCAGGCTGCCCAGGGAGGTGGTGGAAGCCTCCTGCTGCTGGCTGGAGGTGTTTGCAGCCAGGCTGGAGGTGGCTGTGAGCAACCTGCCCTGGTGTGAGGGGTCCCTGCCCATGGCAGGGGGTTGGAACTGGAACCTCCAGGCATGAGGCTTCCACCACCTCCCTGGGCAACCTGCTCCAGTGTTTCACCACCCTCCTGGGGAAGAGCTTCCTCATAACATCCAGTCTGAATCTCCCCATTCCTGGTACCAATTCAGGAATCCCCACCCCAGTCAAGCCAAGCTTCACTTGAGGAAACCATCCTCTGCTTCTGAACAAATTCTGCTCCCTGCCTCAACAGCCCTCCTCAGCTGAGCCCTGCACTCACTCAAGGCACTTCCTCCTCTCTCATAACTCTATTGATGTTTATATGAAGGTAACTATATCTATGTATGATAAGACAAGGAGCAATGGATGGAAAGTGCAGCCCAGGAGGTTGCAGCTCAGCAGGAGGAAGAACTTGTTGGCTGGGAGGCTCCCAGAGGCCTGGAGCAGGCTGCCCAGAGAGGTTGTGGAGTCTCCTGCTCTGGAGCCTTCCCAGCCCTGCCTGGATGTGTTCCTGTGCCCCCTGGGCTGGGGTCTGTGCTCCTGCTCTGGCAGGAGGGGTTGGACTTGATGAGACCATCAAGTCTGGGTGCCTTCCACCCCCTGACAGGCTGTGATTTATAAAGACAACTCTAATTGCATCCTTCCAGCCTCATCAGTCTAACCCCAGCCCCTCCAGCCCCTCTCTGCGGGGCAGGCACGGACGAGGCACGGCGCGGGGGGGGGGGGGTTAGGTGGGCCTCAAGCTCTGCTGCCCAGAGCATCACTGCACTCCTTCAGCCATGCTCTGAGCACCATGCCCCCACTCAGGGGGTGTCCTCTTGCTCACCAGTGCCTGTGTAGACGAAGAGGGCGATCACCATGGCTGCTGTCACCACCGTCCCCCAGGTCTTCACCTCCGGCTGCTTCATGCTGTTGAAGACGGGCACGCTGCTGACGTGGCACTGCCAGGGGCACAGGGACACAGGGTGGGCTGAGCTGAGGCCATGCAGCAGCCCCCTTGTGATTCCCACTTCCCCCAAGGTGTGCTGTGACACTGTGATCCCCAGCACCCCCACCCCCAAGGCCTGCTGCTGGAGAAGGGGAGGTGAGGCCAGGCTGCCTTGGACTGCTGGAGCTGCTGGGAGCACAGGCTGAGGGAGCTGGGGCTGTGCAGCCTGCAGGGGAGAAGGCTCCAGGGGCACCTCAGAGCTGCTGCCAGCACCTGAAGGGATCCTGCAGGAAGGCTGCAGAGAGACTTTTGCTGAGGGGGTCTAGAGCCAGGCCAGGGGGGAAGGGTTTGGAGCTGAGGCAGAGCAGGGTGAGAGTGGAGCTGAGGTAGAAGTTCTTCAGCAGGAGGGAGCTGAGGCTCTGGCCCAGGCTGCCCAGGGAGGCTGTGGCTGCCTCCTGCCTGGGGGTGTTCCAGGCCAGGCTGGGTGAGGCCTTGAGCAACCAAGCCTGGTTGAGAGGTGTCCCTGCCCATGGCAGGGGGCTTGGAGTAGATGAGCTCTGAGGTCCTTTCCATCCTAAACCACTCTGTGATTCTGTTTCCCAGCTGGTATAAGATCAACTCATCCCCATCCAAGCATGGTGAGAGCTTCAACTGGCTTCAGCAACCTCACAAAGCCATGTGGTGAGCACATGGAGAGGGTTTTGGATGAACATCCAGGGGAGAATCCCTAGGCCATGGCAATTCCCTGACTCAGGTCCTTACCTGGAAGCCAAAGCAGATGGTGGGCATGGCATTGAAGATGGCTGTCCAGCTGGAGGGGCTGGGAGGAGAGAAACAGTCATCAGAGCAGGGCCCCCTGCATCTCCTTGGACACTGCCCAGAACCCTTGCTCTGCCCTAAAATTCCTTCTGCCTGCAGCCAGTCCATAAATGTCCTCACACCACGAGGGAGGGGACAAGCCCCAGGGGCTCTGCTGGCCAAGGAGACAGCCAACATCTCCCTCAGGCACAGCCCTGGCTGCTGGGTGAGCAGAAGCACTGCACAGAGAACTTTGGGCCTGCTTCTAGCAGAGTCAAAGGTCAGTCAGCCTCTCCTGAAAACCTCTGAAGGTGCTGTGGGGACCTCCAGGAGGTCTCTTTCCTCTCCTTCACCACCTGCTCCACTGACACACGCAGGGATGTGGCCGCTGGGGAGCATCTGGCACCACTGTGCAGTGCTCCTGGGCTGAGGGATGGAAGCTGGGAAGGAACTGTCCCCAGCCTTTGCAAGCCTCTCTCCTGCAGCCCTGCCTGGCTGTGCAGTGCTGGGATGGCCACCCCCAGCACCACAGTTGCACTCACCTGGTGGGGATCTCCACAGGCACCAGCTCCTTGTCAGGCCAGATGTACTTGATGATGATGACTGCTGTGACATACCAAGTGCCAATCACACTGAGGGAGCTGCAAGAGGGGACAGGAGACCATCAGCATGCTGCCTCTCTGCTCCAGGGAGGGTCTCCTCTCAGCTTCTCAGCTCCATCTTCCTCCCTGCACAGCTCAGGCCACCCCACTCCTCCACATCACAGAACCAGAGAACTGTGTTGGCTGGAGGACACCTCTAAGCTCATCAAACCCAAGCCTTAACCCAGCACTGCCAGGGCACCACCAAACCACAGCCCTCAGCACCACAGCTCTGAAGCTTGTAAACACCCCCAGGGCTGGGGACTCCCCCACTGCCCTGGGCAGCTTGGGCCAGGCCTTGACACCCTTTGGGGCGAGAAATTGTTCCTCAGGGCCAACCTCAACCTCCCCTGCTGCAATTTGAGGCTGTTTCCTCTTGTCCTATTGCTTGTTCCGTAGGAGAGGAGACCAACCCCACCTGGCTCCAGCCTCCCTGTGTGCAGATGGCTGCTGAGACCCTCAGCTCCTAGCAGTGCCACCCAGAGAGAGGGCACTTCCCACCTGTGTGCCCCAGCAGCATGGTGTGTGAGGTGGGCTGAGGCTGCCCCAAGGTGGGAGCTGCTGCCAGAGCCTGTGGGGTTGGATGGGGCGAGCAGGAGGTGCCAAAGGCCATCAGCCCTGGGCTGGATCCCAGCCAGAGTCACAGAACCCTTTGGGATGGAAAAGGCCTCCAGGATCACCCAGTCCAAGCAGCAGCCCAACCCCTCCATGGCCACCAAACCATGGCCCCAAGCACAGGGGGCACAGGAACACATCCAGGCAGGGCTGGGAAGGCTCCAGAGCAGGAGACTCCACAACCTCTCTGGGCAGCCTGCTCCAGGCCTCTGGGAGCCTCCCAGCCAACAACTTCTTCCTCCTGCTGAGCTGCAACCTCCTGGGCTGCACTTTCCAGCCCTTGCCTCTTGTGCTCCCCCAGGGCACAGGGAGCAGAGCCTGGCCCTGGCCCTCCCTCCCTGCCCCCCAGCCCTCAGCTCTTGAGAGACATTGAGCAGATCCCTCTCAGCCTTCTCCCCTGCACACTGCACACCCCCAGGGCTCTCAGCCTCTCCTGCCCAGGCAGTGCTGCAGTCCCCTCAGCAGCCTTGGAGCCCTCCCTTGGCCTCTCCAGTAGATCCCTGGAAAGATCCCTGGAAAGATCCCTGGAAAGATCCCTGAGATGTCCAAACCCTCAGGGCAGAGCAGGCAGAGGTGGTGTCAGCCTCATCCCTGGAGGTGTTTGCAGCCAGGCTGGAGGTGGCTGTGAGCAAGCTGCCCTGGTGGGAGGTGTCCCTGCCCAGGGCAGGGGCTTGGAGCTGGCTGAGCCTTGGGGTCCCTGCCAGCCCTGGGGTGCTGTGATTGGAGCACATCCAGGCTGTTTCCCCTGGGCCCATGCTGAAGTGGGTGCTGGCTGGCCCAGCCCAGCTGCCAGCCCCAGAGCCACCTCCTCCACCCACCTGGCATATTTCTGGAAGCCAATCTCCTTGGGGATGGAGAGGGGCAGGATGAGGAGGAAGGCAGTGATGCTGATGGTGAACTTGCGGTCCAGGTACCAGTGCCTGAGCCCTGCTCCCTCAGGCTCCCTCACCAGAGCGGCAATGACTGCGGGGGCAAAACAGAGGGTGGGCAGGCGGTCCCCTCCCAGCTGCAGGGACAGCAGCTGCTTGGTTTTGTCCCCCCCCCCCCCCGGGCCACACTCACTCTTGTCCTCCTGGTCCCCAATGATGATGAGGAAGGCGATGCAGGTGCCGAAGGTGTAGACGGCGATGGCCACCTGGCAGAGCACGCCGGGCACCCTCCCGCACACAGCCCACACCACCTCCTGGTAGGTCCTCTCGTTGCTGGCCTGGGAGCAGTAGGCCAGGATGACCAAGCCTCCAATGATGAAGATCAGCATGCACTGGAGCACAGAAGGTTAGGGGCTGGCAGGGACCTCCAGAGCTCATCCAGCCCCAGCCCCCTGCCAGAGCAGGAGCACCCAGAGCTCCCAGAGCAGCACATCCAGGGGGGGTTGGAATGGCTCCAGGGAGGGAGACTCCACACCCCCCTGGGCAGCCTGCTCCAGGCCTCTGGCACCTCCCAGGGCAAACATTCTCCTCCTGTTTCCATGGAGCTTCCTCTGCCTCAGCTTCCCCCACTGCCCCTTGTGCTGGCACTGGGCAGCAGCCAGCAGAGCCTGGCTCTGGGCAGCAGCCTGCACAGCTTCAGCACCAGCAAGGAGCTCACCCTCAGGCTGCTCCAAGCTCCACAGCCCTCAGCTCCCTCAGTCCCTCCTTGCAAGGAAGATCTTCCACTGCCTGCAGCAGCTCTGTGGCTCTGTGCTGGACTCTCTCAAGCAGTTCCCTGAGGTCCTTCCTGAACTGAGGGCCCAGAACTGGACACAATATTCCAGATGAGGCCTCAGCAGGGCAGAGCAGAGGGGGAGGAGAACCTCATTCGACCTAACCACACCCCTCTAATCCACCCCAGAATGGCCCTGGGGTGGGGAAGAGACAAGGAGGGGACCACTGAGGCAAGAGAATGATCAGGTCTTAAGAACCACCTGAGGCAGGCTCCCCTGAACACAGGGAGCACCATCTCTGGTGCACTTCCCCCACAGGGCTTCCTCCCCGGGGCCAGGTCCTCCCCAAGCCCCCTCTGGAGCACCACACATGCATCCCAGATCCCCCCAAGGGTGGGAGAGGGCAGCAGTGTCCCCTCCCCAAGCTCTCAGCCCCCTCTGGAGTGCCACACATGCATCCCAGATCCCCCCCAGGGTGGGAGAGGGCAGCACTGTCCCCTCCCCAAGCTCTCAGCCCCCTCTGGAGCGCCACACATGCATCCCAGATCCGCCCCAGGGTGGGAGAGGGCAGCAGTGTCCCCTCCCCAAGCTCTCACCATCTGCAGCGCGATGCCCGCAGCCACCCCTCCGGCCATGCTGAAGGCAGCAGGGAAGTTGAGCAGCCCAGCCCCCAGGGCAGCATTGACCACGATGAAGACAGCTCCCAAAGCAGATGTGGCCCCCAGCCCATTTCCTTGGCTCTCTCCACTCTTGGGCAGGGTCTCCACGCTGGGGCTCTGCAGCAGCCTGGCCCTTTCCCCGGCGTCAGCACTCCACTCCCAGTCCTTGTAGTCGCTGTTGATGCTGCCGGGGCCCTGAGCCATCCTCCCTCCTCAGGTGGCACACACCAGCATCCACCTCCCCCTAGGGCTCCTCCAGCAGGCTCAGGCAGCTGCCTCGAGGAGGGTCTGCAGCCAGGGCTGGCTCCATCGGGTGGGGAGAGCAGCAAGGAAGGCGGCACAGGGCTCAGGCACTTCGCTGCTCCTGGCAGGGGATGAAGGACGCAGGAAGCACATTAGCAAGGGACAGCTCTGGCATCAGATGGGGCACAGGGGACATGAGCCCAGAGTCATGGAATGGGTTGGGTTGGAGGGGACCTCAAGCACCACCAAGATCCAACGTCCCTGCCATGGGCAGGGACCCCTCCCCCCAGCCCAGCCTGCTCAAGGCCTCCTCCAGCCTGGCCTGGAACCCCTCCAGGCAGGGGGCAGCCACAGCCTCCCTGGGCAGCCTGGGCCAGGCTCTCCCCAGCCTCCCTGCCAACAATCTCTTCTTCCTCTCCACTCTCAATCTGCCCTCTCCCAGCTCCAGGCCATTCTCCCTGCTCCTGCCACTCCCAACCCCCTGGCCACAGTCCCTCCCCAGCTCTCCTGGAGCCCCTCAGCTCCTGGAAGGTTTCTCTGAGCTCTGCCTGGAGCCTTCTCTCCTCCAGGCTGCACAGCCCCAACCCTCCCAGCCTGGCCCCACAGGGGAGGCTCTGCAGCCTCTCAGCATCTCTGTGGCCTCCTCTGGAGCCTCTCCAGCAGCTCCAGGTCATTGTGCTGGGGCCCCAGAGCTGAGGCAGTGCTGCAGGTGGTGGGCTGAGCAGAGCAGAGGGGCAGAATCCCCTCCCTGTGCTGCTGCTCTCCCTGCTCTGGCTGCAGCTCAGCACTCAGCTGCCTCTGGGCTGCTCCTGGGGAGCCAGCTGCTGACCGCACACAGAAGTCCTCATGGCAGGAGAGCTGTGGCAGCACTCAGCTCCTGTCCCTCGCATCCAGCATGAGGGCAATGAAGCTGGTGGGTGGGGGGCACTGAGCTCCAGCCATGGGGCTGGGGAGCTGCAGCCTCAAAGTGGGACTGTGCCAGCCGCACGGCTCTGCCAGGGCCCGGTCCCACGGCTTGGTTCCCCATTTCCAGCCCTGCTCCCTGCAGCCCTCCCCGAGCTCCGGGCAAAGGTCGCTGCCCCACGTGCAGGGCACAGTCGCGGTGTCACCAGCGGCGGCTTTCCCCTTTCCAGCGCTCCCCGCGGCCACCACCAGCGCCGGGCGGCTCAGGAGCTGCTGGACCGGCAGACCCGGTGTTTCCAGCACCTCAGCCTTTGGGGGTTGGCCAGCCCCGACCTCATCCCTCTGAGCTGCAGCCCAGCTCTCACAGCCTGGCAGAGCTGCAAGGACCCAAGGGGAATCCCTTCCCAAGGGAGAATCTCCCTTTTTTTTGCTAGATGACCACCCCCCGCTTTGCTCGGAAGCCTGGCGGCTGGTTGGCTGCCCTGCTGTGAAGCCTCTCCATGGGTGCCTGCGGGATGAGGGCAGCCCGCAGGGAATGGCAGCAGCCTCTCTCTCCCGGCTGGGAGCGCAGCGGGGTCCCACGTCCCCAGGCTTGGGGGGGGGATCCGCTGTGGTTCAAGCCCCTGCCCCGGGGGGCCGATACCTCACCCCGGCCAGAGCAGGATGCTGCTCGGTGCCCTTTCACCCATACCGGTGACGACCACGGACCCTGAGTGGGTGACTCCCCAGCCCCCGGGGGCCCTGCCGGCGCTCCCCGGCCCCGCCGATTCCAGGAGAGGATAAGCAGGGAGTCGGGGAGAGTAACACCGGGATGGCCTCGGGGATACCACATGGACCCCAGCGCATCCTTGGAGCTCCCCCCGCCCGGTAGCGTCGTGCCCCGGCCCCCC
>CM026891.1:23292048-23329461 GCA_015227895.2 Colaptes auratus
CTGGGGAAGGAGGGCAGGCTCAGCGGGGAGGGCGGCGCCGCGGCGGGCAGCGGGAGGCCGCTTGGCACTGCCTCGCTCCAGAGGGGCAAAGCCTGGCTGGCACGGAATTCCCTTCGGGAGCAGGGCTCACCCCCAGCCAGGGCAGCAGTAAACATCTCAGATGCAAGCCTGCCTGGGGCAACAGCCCATGGTGCCAGAGCCCTCAGGGGGTGCCAGCCTTGGTAGAGCAGAGGCAGGAACCATAGGATCACAGAATTGTCAGGGCTGGCAGGGACCCCAAGGCTCAGCCAGCTCCAAGCCCTGCCATGGGCAGGGACACCTCCCACCAGGGCAGCTTGCTCACAGCCACCTCCAGCTGGCTGCAAAACACCTCCAGCCAGCAGCAGGAGGCTTCCACCACCTCCCGGGGCAGCCTGGGACAGGCTCTCACCACCCTCCTGGCCAACAACTTCTTACTCACAGCCAAGCTCAACCTCCCCACTTCTACTTCTGCTCCAGCCCCCTCAGTCCTGTCCCTCCCTGACACCCTCCAAAGTCCCTCCCCAGCTTCCTTGGACCCCCTGCAGATCCTGGAAGGCCACCAGAAGGTCTCCTCACATCCTGCTCTTCTCCAGAGTGCACCACCCCAACTCCCTCAGGTTGTCTCCAGTGGCTGGAGGAGAGCACCCAGCCCCAGCCAGCCCTGCTGCACCAGGACAAGCTGCTCTGTCCCAGCAGGAATCCCCCTGCAGGAAGGCAAGGCTTGGCTGTCAGGGAGAGGCAGAAGCTGTCTCTGCAGAGGAACACATCCCAAGGCCAGGCGGGCAGCAATCCCTCCGCAGGGCCTCCTCGTGCTGGATGCTGGATGGAGCAGGCGAGAGGAAGCAAAGGCCCCAGGGGATTCTGAAAGGAGCCTCAGCCTGAGAGCTGCCTCACCCCACCCTTAAACCTGGCTGTCCCCATAGCTTGGCTCATCTCTCCTCCTTCCAAGCAGATCCTGCAGCAGAAACCAGTCCACATCCTTACCTAACAGAGGATTGGAGAGTGGCAGCAGGAACAGCAGGCAAGGAGCCCTGCTCAGGGAAAATCCAGGGATGGAGAGGTCTAGAAGGTTCTGGGGGCCCTGTCTGTGCTGCCAGAGCGGGGGCACAGACCCTGGCAGCATTCATGTACCACCAGAAGCCTGTTCCTGGCTCCAGCTGTGGTGTGGGGACAGCATGTGCCGTGCAGGGCAAGGCCTGGCTTCGGGCCCCACAGCAGAGCCAAGCCTGGACAGTGCTGCTCTCACCTCATCCTGCCTGTGCCAAGCAGCCCAGCCAGCCAGGGGGTGCCAGCTGCCAGGCTGTTTCCTGCCCCACGGCTCCAGAAGGCTCTGCAGTCCCCTGGAGGGCAGTGGCCACATCCAGCTCACTGCACTGGAGCTGTAGCCTGGCTTATGGGGAAACTGGTTCCAAGGGCTCAGCGGAATTCCTGAGGCTAATCCAGCAAGGGACAAGCTCAGCTCCCTCCCGAGCTCAGGGAACAGCAGCCTGCTCAAGAAACACCTTCTAGTCCAGAGGACACCTGGGCTGGGGGGCTTGGGGAAGTTCAGCAAGGAAGGAGCTTGACCTGGCTGGGAAGAGGGCAAACATGGCCTGGTTAATCCCCTCTGACTGGACAGCTCTGTGGGGTCTCAAGAGCTTTAGCAGCCCTAAAGGGAGACATGCAGGAGCACTGTGCTGCTCTGGCAGAAACAGAGTCTGCTAAGGACTTTGCTTACAGCTCCCCAACTGGCACTGGGCTGGCAGGGAGCCTCCAAGGGCCTCCTTGCCACCCCTGCAGGCAGCAGGGACAGCTCAGCTGCGCAGGCTGCCCAGGGACCAGCCAGCCTGAGCTGGAAGGCTGCAGGGATGGAGCCTCCACCACCTCCCTGGGCAGCCTGGGCCAGGCTCTCCCCAGCCTCCCTCTGCACAGCTTCCTCCTCAGCTCCAACCTCCCTCTGCCCTGCTCCAGCTCCAAACCCTTGCCCCTGGGCCTAGCCCCACAGCCCCTGCTGAGCAGTCCCTCCCCAGCCTGCCTGCAGCTGCCCTGCAGCTCCTCAGCTGCAGCTCTGAGCTCTGCCTGCAGCCTTCTCTCCTGCAGGCTGCACAGCCCTAACCCTCCAGCCTGCCAGGGCAGAGGTCCTGCAGCCTCTGAGCATCTCTGTGGCTCCTCTGGAGCCTCTCCAGCAGCTCCAGGGCTCTCCTGTGCTGGGGTCCCACAGCTGGCCCCAGCCCTGCAGGGAGGTCTCCCCAGAGCAGAGCAGAGGGGCAGGATCCTCTCTCTCCAGCTCTGGCCACACTGCTCTGGCTGCAGCCCAGGCTGCCCTTGGCCTCCTGTGCTGCCAGTGCCCACTGCTGGCTGCTGCCCAGCTGCTCCCCCCCAGCACCCCCAAGGCCTTCCCTGCAGGGCTGCCCTCAGTCTCCTCACCCCCAGCCTGGGCTGGCATCCAGGTTTGCCCTGCCCCAGGAGCAGGACCTTGCCCTTGGCCCTGTTGAAGCTGCTGAGGCTCTCCTCAGCCACCTCTGCAGCCTGCCTGCTGCCTCTGGATGGGTCCTGCCCCTCAGCCTTATCGACCTCACCACTCAGCTTGGTGTCAGCTGCAGTGCTCAGTGTGCCTGCTGCGAGGCCTCCCCGCGGCTGGCGCCCCCCAGCGGCGCCGGGCCGGGGCTGGGGCTGGGGGCGGGGTTGGGGGCCGGGCCGGGGCTGGGGCTGGGGGCCGGGGCTGGGGGCCGGGGCTGGGGCCGGGAGGGGGGGCGGGCCGGGGGCTGGGGGCCGGGGCGGGCGCGGGCCGGGCTGACCTTGCGGACGCAGCTCAGGACGTAGGGCTTCCCGCTGTCGTCCCGGTAGGCTCCCACGCCCAGGTTCATCTTCTTGGGGTTGGTGTCACGCTTGTAAGCTTCTGTCACCCCCAGGATGGGGTCGGGGGGACCCATCTCCACGTGGGACCACCATGAGCTGCAGGGAAAGAACCCAAGAGACTAAGGGTTAGGCCTGGGAAGGGGGCAGGGCCGGCGGCGGGGCAGGCAGAGAGCCTCCAGGGCCGGCTTGGGTCCTGTGACCACGGGGAGAGCAAAAGGCTCCAGCTCCGGTGTGCTCCAGCACCCGGGGCTGCATTTCACCGTGGGCAGAGAGCTTCAGGCCTCTGAGGCTGGAGGTAACTCTCCCCACAGACCTTGCAGGGGTAGGAATGAGCCCTGGGTGCCTTGGGAGGCGACAGCAGGAGGGCCCCAGGAGAGAGAAGCCTCAAACCACACAGAGGCTGCCCAGGGAGGCTGTGGCTGCCCCCTGCCTGGTGGTGCTCAAGGCCAGGCTGGATGAGGCCTTGAGCAGCCTGGGCTGGGGGGAGGGTCCCTGCCCACGGCAGGGGGCTGGAGCTGAATGGTCTTGAAGGACCCTTCCAGCCCAAACCCACTCTAAGGATCTATGAACTCTCAAGCTCTGGCCGAGCATCATCTCCTCACAGCCTGGAGGCAGAACCATGCAGCTTAGGCTCCTCCAGGCAGGCTCAGCCAGGCCCAGGCAACTGCATGAGGCACTGCTGTGTGTGACCCTGGAGCTGCCCTCCCCAGCAGGCTGCCTGACACAGTGGCAACGAGCCCAGAGCTGCCAGGCTTGGAAAGGACCCAAAGCTCAGCCAGCTCCAAGCCCTGCCCTGGGCAGGGACACCTCCCACCAGGGCAGCTTGCTCACAGCCACCTCCAGCCTGGCTGCAAACACCTCCAGCCAGCAGCAGGAGGCTTCCACCACCTCCCTGGGCAGCCTGGGACAGGCTCTCACCACCCTCCTGCCCAACAACTTCTTCCTCACAGCCAAGCTCCACCTCCCCACTTCTCCTTCTGCTCCATCCCCCCCAGTCCTGTCCTCCTCACACCTCCAAAGTCTCCCCAGCTTTCCTGCAGCCCCCTGCAGATCCTGCAAGGCCACCAGAAGCTCTCCTTGGAGCCTTCTCCTCTCCAGCCTGCACAGCCCCAACTCTCTCAGGCTGTGCTCAGAGCAGAGCAGCTCCAGCCCTCTGCTCAGCCTCCTGGCCCTGCTCTGGACCCCTCCCAGCCCCTCCACAGCCTTCCTGGCACAGAGGCTGCAGAGCTGGGCACAGAGCTGCAGCTGTGGGCTCAGCAGAGTGGAGCAGAGAGGCAGAATCCCCTCCCTGGCCCTGCTGGCCACACTGCTGCTGCTGCAGCCCAGGCTCTGCTTGGCTCTCTGGGCTGCCAGAGCTCCCTGCTGGCTGCTGCTGAGCTTCTCCTCCTCCAGCACCCCCAAGGCCTTTCCTCCAGGGCTGCTCTCCAGCCAGTCCCTGCCCAGCCTCTAGCAGTACCTAGGATTGCCCTGACCCAGCTGCAGGACCTCCCTGCCACAGTCTGAGACCCTCCCCGGGGTGGGGGTCTCAGAGTGGAGCAGAGGAGCAGAATCCCCTCCCTTGGACAGCAAGGGAAGGCAGCTTCCCATCACTGCAGCTGCATCAGGAGGTGCTTTGCTTCTTGCTCTTCAAGAGCTGCTCTGCAGGCCACCTGCCTCTGCCCTGTTGCTAGGACATCCTGAAGCCAGCCAGGCTCTCTGAATGTCAAGGGTAGGCCACACCATGCTATAAAAAGAAATCTGTTCCTCTGCCTTTGGCCACAAGCCTCTGCCCAGCCCCATGTCCAGGCTCTGCAGGCGTGCAGATGGTGCCGGGGGGGAGGGTATGGTGGTGCTGAATCTGCCTGGCAGAGCTGTAACGGCCTCCACCTGGTTATAAAAGGTGGAGAAGAACCTCAGGAAGTTCAAAAAGAGCTAAGTGTGGAGTTCTGCCCCTGGGGGGGAAACAACCTCCTGCAGCAGGACAGCTGAGGGGGACCTGCTGGAGAGCAGCTGCCCAGAGAAGCACCTGGGAGTGCTGGGGGCAACAAGGCCACCATGAGCCAGCAGCGTGCCTCGTGGCCAGGAGGGTTCCAGTGGTCTTCTGGGGTCATTCAGAAGTGTGGGCAGCAGGGCCAGGGAGGTTCTTCTCCCCCTCTACTCTGTACTACCAGGGCCATGCCTGGAGTCCTGTGTCCAGCTCTGGGCTCCCAGCTCAGGAGGGGCAGGGAGCTGCTGGGCAGAGCCCAGGGGGGGCTGCAGAGCTGCTGAGGGGCCTGGAGCAGCTCTGGGAGCAGCAAAGGCTGAGAGCCCTGGGGCTGAGAGCCTGCAGCAGAGCAGCCCCAGAGGGCAGCTGAGCAGCTCTGCCCTGGGGCCAGGCTGGGAGAGCTGGGGCTGTGCAGCCTGCAGGAGAGAAGGCTGCAGGCAGAGCTCAGAGCTGCAGCTGAGGAGCTGCAGGGCAGCTGCAGGCAGGCTGGGGAGGACTGCTCAGCAGGGCTGTGGGGCTAGGCCCAGGGGCAAGGGTTTGGAGCTGGAGCAGGCAGAGGGAGGTTGGAGCTGAGGAGGAAGCTGTGCAGAGGGAGGCTGGGAGAGCCTGGCCCAGGCTGCCCAGGGAGGTGGTGGAGGCTCCATCCCTGCAGCCCTTCCAGCTCAGGCTGGCTGTGTCCCTGGGCAGCCTGCTGCAGCTGGAGCTGTCCCTGCTGCCTGCAGGGGGTGGCCAGGAGGCCCCTGCAGGGTCCCTTCCAGCCTGATGCCCTCTGTGAATCGTTTACCCTCTCCAGCCTGAGTTCCCCTTCCCATCAGGACAACACTTCCCAACAAAACTCCTCCACTTTCTCTTGAGAGGCTGTGGGGGAGGAGGGGGGAGGGGAAACAGGGGCAGCAAAACACTTGCAAGGCAGAGCCACCTCGGGTGGTTATAAATGGAAGCTGTGCTTAGCATTTTCTAGACCACTAACAGAGTCTCCATCACCTCAGAATGGGCTCAGCTGAGGCAGGAGGATGAGTCAGTGGTGCCTGCCAGGACACAACCCCTGCTGCAGGACCAGGCAGCACCCAATGGTGCTCTGGAAAAAACTCTTCCAGGGCTTTCCTGGCAGCAGAGGGCTGGGGGAGGAGGAAGAGGAAGGCTCTGCAGAGGAGTGTTTGTGTCTCTGTGGCTTTTACCTCCCCCAGGGTTGTTTTTCAGAGGGCTGCAGGGGCCCAGCCCCCCCTCTTGAGGAGGCTGCCACAGCACCTTCCTTCCCCTGGGTTTTTCACCCAAGCAGCTCCTGGGGGTTGGGTACTCAGGTCCCAGTCCTGCCAACACTTTAAGCAGTCACTGAGCTCTGACACACTGCTGCTGAGCCTGCAGGCAGCCACCCCGAGCCACAACACCCCAGCGGTTAAGCACTTTGTGCTGAGCCTGCCTTTCCCCAGCTTAAGGCAGCCAAGCAAACCTCAGGACTGCTTTTCCCCTCTCCTCATCCTGCAGGCCAAAGCAAGACTCCTCTGCTGTTTCCAGAGGGGTGAGGTTACAGGGGGCAGGAGAAGGCAGAGCTGTGCAGACACATCATGAGACCCCAGGGAACCTTTCTGCACAGGGTGCTGGGAGGACACACCACAGGATGGGTTGGGGCTGGAAGGGTCCTTGAAGATCATCCAGTCCCAACCTCCTGCCACAGCCTGGGACAGCTCCTGCTCAAGGCCTCAGCCAGCCTGGCTTCGAACACTGCCAGGCATGGAGCCCCCACAACTTCTCTGGGCAGGCTGTGCCAGGGCCTCAGCACCCTCCTGGGGCAGAATTTCCTCCTAATGCCTCATCCCAGTCCAGCTTCTGCCAGAGTGAAGCCATCCTAGCTTGGACTTGATGATCTCTGAGGTCTTTGCCAAGCTGGTTGATTCTGTGATCTCTCTTGTCCTGTCCCTCCTTGCCTTTGTAAAGCCTCTCTCTTGCTCCCCATGTCAAACACAGGCAGGCTGCTCCGAAGGTCTCCCTGCAGCCTTCTCTTCTCCAGGCTGCACAGCCCCAACCTCCCAGCCTGGCCCCAGGGCAGAGGTTCTGCAGCCTTCTTGGTGGAGCCCCCTGGACCCCAGATCTGCTGGGGAGCTGAGGCCACAAACCCTAACACATCCCCTGCCCCACACCACTGCAAGGAGGTTGTCTCAGCACTCTGTTGGATTTTATAGTGAGCAGTGAAGGACACAGGTCTTGAATAAAGGTCAGAGCTATTAACAGCACATCCTCCCTGCCAGGGTGGAAGCACTGCAGGGCAGAAAGCTAAAGGGAAGGTGAATTCCCTAAGGGACACCAAAGAAAGCATCTTCTGCAGCTGCACAAACACAGCAGCCCCAGGATAGAGTTTAGATGCTCAGAAGGTGGTGTTCAGGTTCTCCTCCCCCTCTGCTCTGCCCTGGGGAGGCCACAGCTGGAAGGCTGCCTCCAGCTCTGGGCTCCCCAGCTGCAGAGGGACAGGGAGCTGCTGCAGAGAGCCCAAGGGAGGGCTGCAAGGCTGCTGAGGGGACTGCAGCACTGCCTGGGCAGGAGAGGCTGAGAGCCCTGGGGGTGTGCAGTGTGCAGGGGAGAAGGCTGAGAGGGATCTGATCAATGTCTCTCAAGAGCTGAGGGCTGGGGGGCAGGAAGGGAGGGCCAGGGCCAGGCTCTGCTCACTGTGCCCTGGGGGAGCACAAGAGGCAAGGGCTGGAAAGTGCAGCCCAGGAGGTTGCAGCTCAGCAGGAGGAAGAAGTTGTTGGCTGGGAGGCTCCCAGAGGCCTGGAGCAGGCTGCCCAGAGAGGTTGTGGAGTCTCCTGCTCTGGAGCCTTCCCAGCCCTGCCTGGATGTGTTCCTGTGCCCCCTGGGCTGGGGTCTGTGCTCCTGCTCTGGCAGGGGGCTGCCACTGGGAGCTCTCCAGAGGTCCCTTCCAGCCCCTGACACCCTGGGAGCTGTGACCCATGCTCTTCAGCCAGGGTGATCATCTGTGGCCATCCAATGCAAGCACAGATGGGACAGAGAGGGGAGGAAAATGCTCCAGGAGCTGCCTTAAACCAGCAAGAGCCTTTCAAATATGCCTGGGGAGCTCCTGGCCCAAGATGCAGAGACAGACCCAAGGGTGAGGGACTTTGGAGGGTGTGAGGGAGGGACAGGACTGGGGGGGATGGAGCAGAAGTAGAAGTGGGGAGGTTGAGCTTGGCTGTGAGGAAGAAGTTGTTGTCCAGGAGGGTGGTGAGAGCCTGTCCCAGGCTGCCCAGGGAGGTGGTGGAAGCCTCCTGCTGCTGGCTGGAGGTGTTTGCAGCCAGGCTGGAGGTGGCTGTGAGCAACCTGCCCTGGTGGGAGGGGTCCCTGCCCATGGCAGGGGCTTGGAGCTGGCTGAGCCTGGGGGTCCCTTCCAATTCTCTGATCCATGCCAAGCTCACAAAGGAAGCCTCCCCCCAGGTGAGCAGCAAGCACTCCCGACTCCAGGGAAGGTTTCCAGCTGTTCTCCCAGTGACAGGCAGGGAAGAGGCTGCATTGCAAAGCCTCTGCCAAAGCCCTGCAGGAGAGCAGAGGGCCTGGAGGCGTGCTGGGCACCGCTGCCAAGGCCAATACTGACCCACGGACGGTGCCCCAGGGGCGGTGGCTGCCCACCGGCGGGGCCTCGCGCTGGGCTGTGGTTAAGCTTCCCTCCCGGCAAAGCATTCAGAACAGCTCTGCTGTGACCCAGCAGGGGGAGGCAGCACCTCCACGAGCATTTGTGAGCCAAGGGAGACGTTTTAAACCCCGGGGGTTATCTCTTCATCTGCCTCCAGAAAGCCCATTCCCAGCACGGCTGGTGGGCACGCCCCCAACCCGCCCCCCAGGTGAAGCTGCTGCAGATAAGGGAACACAAAGAGCTGATCCCTGCTCGGCATCCGCGGGGTCAGGGCTGCTCCCTGGCGCTGGGCACTCCCAGCAGGGTGCTCAGAGTCCTAACTTCGAGGTGACCTCAGCTCCATTTGGGAATTCAAGCTTGAGGAAAGCAAAGTTATTGCCTTTCCCAGGCCTGCTACAGCCCAAGGGCAGGAAACACAGGATCTGCAAGGGGGCTGCAAGAGAGCTGGGGAGGGACTCCTGAGGCTGTCAGGGGGGGATAGGACTGGGGGGGCTGGAGCAAAAGTAGAAGTGGGGAGGTTGAGCTTGGCTGTGAGGAAGAAGTTGTTGGGCAGGAGGGTGGTGAGAGCCTGTCCCAGGCTGCCCAGGGAGGTGGTGGAAGCCTCCTGCTGCTGGCTGGAGGTGTTTGCAGCCAGGCTGGAGGTGGCTGTGAGCAAGCTGCCCTGGTGGGAGGTGTCCCTGCCCATGGCAGGAGGTTGGAGCTGGCTGAGCCTTGGGCTCCCTGCCAGCCCTGACAGCTCTCTGATTCCTCCTCCAGAACTGCTGAGGAGAGACAAGGATGCCTTAGAGGGCAGTGAGGGGCCACGCTGGACAGAACAGGGTTAATCGATATCTATGAAGCCTCTTTATCTGCTGGCATGGGAGATAAACCCCTGCTTGCCTGCTCCAGCTGGCAGCTGCTCCAGAAAGCTTCCCAAGCTGGCAGGGGCCAGGAGTCAAAGGGCTCTGGCGAGCACCAAGGCCTTGGGCAAATCCCTCTGTGTGCTTTTGGTGACGGTGCTGTCCCCAGCTCCCTGCGGCTCTGGCTCTGCCGTGCTTGCTGGACTGCTCCAGGGTCCCCGCAGGGCTCCAGCTGCGCCCAGGATCCCTCCGTGCATCCCTGTGCTGCCTTCAGGGACAGCAGAGCGCAGGGCTGCCAGCGGGAAGTAGCTCCTCGCTGCTCCTGCCTGGCTTGCACCCCGCTCAGGCAGGGTCTGCGCACCTGAAGGCATGGCAGCACCACCCCGGCCCCATCGCATGGTGCCCGGGGGTGGGGGGGCTGTCGACCCCTCATGCCCAGCCCCGTTTTCGTTACATGGGGTCTCCATTGCCGGCTGCACCTCGGCCCTGACCTACCCGGAGACACAGGGCTGCCCTGGCCCCACGTGTCGGCGCCCAGGGCCCCCTAGCTCGCTGCGTGCCACGAGCTGTCCCCCGCAGCCCCACAAGCGGTCCCCAACCCTGCTGCTCCGTGCCGAGGGCCAGCAGCGCCCCGGCCCCGCTGCACAGCGCGCACCCAGCCCGTTTCCCGCAGCAGCGTGCCCCCGGCCCCCCTCCACGGTGCCCGGCGTGCCCCCGGCCATGCCGCACGGTGCCCGGGGTGCGTCTGGCCCCGCTGCTCAACACCGGCAACGCTACGGCCACATCTCTCGGCGCCAGCGGTGGCCCCCCCGGCACCCGTGTTTCGGTGTGCCCCCGGCTCCCGTCTACTCGGTGCCCCGGGGTGCCTCCCCCTCCCGGACTCCCGTCTACTCGGTGCCCCGGGGTTCCGCCCCCCCGGCTCCGGTCTCTCGGTGCTCCGGGGTTCCTCCCCCCGGCTCCGGTTTCCGGGCACCCAGGGTTCCTCCCCCCGGCTCCCGTCTCTCGGCGCTCCGGGTTTTCCCCCCCGGCTCCAGTCCCTCGGCACCCGGGGTTCCTCCCCCCGGCTCCGGTCTCTCGGCACCCGGGGTTCCTCCCCCCGGCTCCGGTCTCTCGGTGCTCCGGGGTCCCCCCCGGCCGCAGCCGAGGCCCGCGCGCGCAGCCCCCCCGCGCCCTCCAGGCGGCTTCTCAAGGGCAGGCTGGGGGGGCGCGCGGCTCGGCCTCAGCCAATCAGCTCGCCAGGAAGCGCCGCGCGCCCCCCGACCCGCGGTGATCCCCGGCCAATCCGCGCGCCGTTACCCCCCCGCCCCGACCCCACCGTGACATCACCAACGGCGCCTACGGGCTCCACGGAGGGACACGATTTGTCCCCGCGAAGGACCGGCGATCCCCTTCTCCCGCCTGGAAGGGACACCGGGCTCAGCGGCGAGAAAGCCCCCCCGCTGGCACCGGCGGGTGGCTAAGGGGCTAGGCCAACTCCTCAGCCCTCACCTGGCGCGGTTTGCGGCGGCGGTGAAGAAACGGGGGGCGGCGAGGAGCCGGGAAGTGTGGAGGAGAGCCATGGCGGCGGCAAGCGAGCGGGCGGGCTGGCGAGCGGACACCTCACGGCACGGCACGGCACCGGCTCCGCTACGCGCCCCGCCCCCGCCCCGCGCATGCACCGCCCCCGGCCGCGCCGACGCGCGCCGCCTGGCGGCCGGGAGGGCTCTTTGCAAGGCGCGCCGCCCGCGCTGCTCTGCACTGCGCAGGGTCACACCGGGCTGGGCTGGGTTACGCCGGACTGGGCTGGGCTGTACCAGGTTATACTGGACGGCAAAGTGTCGTACGGGGTTAGACTGGGCGGGAAAGGGTTAGACTGGGCGGGAAAGGGTTACACTGGGCTGCACTGGGCTACACTGGGTGGCAAAGGGCTGCACTGGGTTGCACTGAGTTATACTGGGTGGCAAAGGGCTGCACTGGGCTTGCACTGGGTGGCAAAGGGCTGCACTGGGTGGCAAAGGGCTGCACTGGGTTACACTCGGCTGCACTGGGTGGCAAAGGGCTACACTGGGTTGCACTGGGTGGCAAAGGGCTGTACTGGGTTATACTGGGCTGCACTGGGCGGCACAGGGCTGCACTGGGTTACACTGGGTTATACTGGGCTGCACTGGGTAGCAAAGGGCTGCACTGGGCGGCACAGGGCTGCACTGGGTTACACTGGGCGGCACAGGGCTGCACCCCCCTGGGTTGTGCTCAGCTGTGCTGGGCACCGTTGGCACACACTGGGCTGTCCTGGGCTGTGTTCAGCTGTGTGAGGACTGCAGAGCACTCTGTGGGGCTGTACTGAGCCACTTTGGGCCCCGTGGCACTGAACTGCACCACGCTGGGCTGTGCTTGGCCCTACAAGACTGCACTGCCCCATGCTGACCCATGAAGAGGGGGCCCACCTCTCCCTGCCGACCCCCCAACCACTTTGGGAGGGGTCCCACCTCTTCCTACAACTCCCCAACCCACTTTGAGAAGCTCCCACCTCTCCCTGCTGCCCCCCAACCCATTTTGTGTAGGTCCCACCTCTGCCTGCCACCACCAAAGCCACTTTGTGAGGCTCCCACCTCCCCCTGCCAGCCTCTAACCCACGTGGTGAGGGTCCCACTTCTCCCTGCCACCCCCCCAAGCCCCTTTTGAGGTTCCCACCTCTCCCTGCCACCCCCCCAAGCCCCTTTGTGAGGGTCCCACCTCTTCCTACCACTCCCCAACCAAACTTGAGGCGGTCTCACCTCTCCCCACCCCCTCCACCCCATTTGAGGGGGTCCTGCCTCTCCCTGCCACCCCTGTTTGAGAGGGTCCCACTCTCCTTCCCCCCCCCCCCCGGGGTGGGAGCTGGGGCTGGGCTCTAGCAGTACTTGAATTTATTTGTAAACTCTTTGGTAACCAATACAAACTGAAGAGTTGAGACCAAAACGAAACAGGACACTACCCCCCCCCCCAGCCCCCCCCCAGTTAAACTAACTAATGGGGTAACCCCAGATTGTAACACACAGACCCCCCCATGCCCCCCTCCCCCCCGCCCCAGGTGAGATTTTAACCACTAAAGAGCTGCTGGGGAAGTGCTGGTGGGGGGGGAGCAGATGGGGGGTGGCTGTCACCCCCCCCGTCCCCTGGTCCCCAGCACCACAGTGGGCTGGGTGCTCCCCGTTGTGCTTGGCTGTAGGGAGGAGGAGGAGCAGCAAGGGGGCTGGGGGGGAGGGGAGGGGGTCCTACACGGGGGGCTCGCTGCAGAGCACAATCTCCAGCTCCTTGCGGTAGAGTTTGCCTCCATCGGCCAGGTTCATGATGCTCCTCCGGTAGTTGGTGAGCTGCTGGATGTTCATCTCCTGCAAGGAGGGGGTGGGGGCTCAGCACCCCATTTCTCACTGCAGAGGGGAAGGGGGAGGGGCACCCCCAAGGTGGGATCCCCCTCAAGCTCCAGCACAGCCTCCCAAGGGGAACGAAAGGGTTCCGAGACCCAGGGAAAGGGTTGGGCTGGAAGGGGACCTCAGAGCTCAGCCAGCTGCAGCCCCCTGCCATGGGCAGGGACCCCTCCCCCCAGCCCAGCCTGCTCAGGGCCTCCTCCAGCCTGGCCTGGAACCCCTCCAGGCAGGGGGCAGCCACAGCCTCCCTGGGCAGCCTGGGCCAGGCTCTCCCCAGCCTCCCTGCCAACAATTTCTTCCTCCTCTCCACTCTCAGGCTCCCCTCTCCCAGTCCAGGCCATTCTCCCTGCTCCTGCCACTCCCAGCCCTTGCCCACAGTCCCTCCCCAGCTCTCCTGGAGCCCTTCAGCTCCTGCCAGGCTGCTCTGAGCTCTGCCTGCAGCCTTCTCTCCTGCAGCCCGGACCAGCTTCACAGGGAGCATGGACAGAGGGGGCTGGAAAAGGACAGGAGGCACTTGGGGGGAAATTGAGTTCAGCTCTGGGCTCCTCACTGCCAGCAGGGCCCTGAGGAGCTGGAGCAGGGCCAGGGAAGGGCAAGCAAGGAGGGGAAGGGTCTGGAGAGCAGGGCTGGGGAGGAGCAGCTGAGGGCCCTGGGGGGGTTTGGTGTGGGGAAGAGGAGGCTGAGGGAGAGCTCCTGGCTCTCTGCAGCTCCCTGGGAGGAGGCTGCAGCCAGCTGGGGCTTGGGCTCTGCTCCCTAATCTCAGGGGACAGAAGAGGAACTGGCCTGAAACTGTGCCAGGCTGAGGTTGGAGAGGAGGCAAAAAGTCTTTGGTGCCAGAGTGGTGAGGGCCTGGCAGAGGCTGCCCAGGGAGGTGGTGGAGTGCCCCTGGCTGGAGGTGTGGCAGAGCCCTGTGGCCATGGCACGTGGGGCCAGGGTCTGGTGGCCATGGGGGGGTTGGGTTGGAGGTTGGACTGGGTGATCCTGGAGGCCTTTTCCAACCCAAACCCTTCTGTGCTTCTGTCTGGGGGGAGGGTAGCTCCCACCCCCCTCCCCGGCCCCTCTCACTTTCTTGTTCTTCTCATAGAGGTCCTTCAGCAGCGCGTCCAGCTCGTGCTCGTCGATGAAGCCACTTCCATCCTGGGGGTGGGGGCAACACAAGAATTGCACCCCAAATCCAAGCAGGGACCTGGCCCCAGGGCCCCCCACCCTCCCCTGTGGCTTTCTGTTGTGTGGCCCTGGGGCAGTCTTTGCCTGGAGCTTTGCTCCCTACCTTGTCATAGAAGGTGAAGATGGCATTGAACTCCTCCGAGGACAGCTTCATCCCCTGGGCGAGGGACAGGGAGGGGGGGGGGGACGCAGTCAGACAGGGAAGGGGGGAGGGGGCTTCACCTCCTGGGGTTTTACCTTACCTGAAACTTCAGCAGGAAGTTTTCCTGCACAGGCAGAAGTCTGCAAGAGAAGAGAGGCAGTGGGGAGCAGGCAGCAGCGGGAGGCGCCTTGGGAAGCAAGGAGGCTGCAGACCTCAGCCTCTCCCCGGGGCCGGAAGGGAGCAACAACTGTCCCCAGGGCAGGGAGCAGACCTTTCCCAGACCCACTGCCTCAAGGCTGTTTTCCCCTCCCTCCCCTTGCTTCCTCAGAACCACAGAACCATTCTGCTTGGATAAAATCACCCTTAAGGTCGACCCAGCACCGCCAGCCCATGGCCCTCAGCACCACAGCTCCAGGGCTCTGCAGCTCCTTCAGGGATGGAGACTCCACCACTGCCCTGAGCAGCTTGGTTGAGGGCTTGGCAACCCTTCTGGGGAAGGAACTGTCCCTCATGGCCAACCTAAACCTCCCCTGGAGCAACTTGAGGCCATTTCCTTTTGTCCTATCCCTTGTTCCTTGGGAGCAAAGCCCAAGCCCCAGCTGGCTGCAGCCTCCTCCCAGGGAGCTGCAGAGAGCCAGGAGCTCTCCCTCAGCCTCCTCTTCCCCACACCAAACCCCCCCAGGGCCCTCAGCTGCTCCTCTCCAGACCCTTCCCCACCTTGCTTGCCCTTCCCTGGCCCTGCTCCAGCCCCTCAGGGTGCTGCTGGCAGTGAGGAGCCCAGAGCTGAGCCCAGGGCTCAAGCTGTGGCCTCCCCAGTGCCCACTCCAGGGGCACCATCCCTGCCCTGCTGCTGCTGCCCACAGCAGTGCTGCTCCAGGCCAGGCTGCTGGTGGCCTTCCTGCCCACCTGGGCACCCCCTGGGCTCAGCTCCAGCTGCTGCCCCCCAGCACCCCCAGGGCTTTCTCTGCTGGGCACTTTCCAGCCACTCTTTCCCCAGCCTGGAGCCTCTGGGGGTGGTTGTGAGCCAAGGGCAGGACCCAGCCCCTGTCGAACCTCGCCCGCGGATGCCGGCTGTCCGGAGCCCGCTGCGGAGCCTCCCTGCCCTCCAGCAGATCACCACCGCCACGGGGTCCCCTGCAAACTGCCCGGAGGGATCCTCGATCCCCTCACCAGATTCATTGGCGAAGACACTGACCAGAGCTGGCCCCAGCGCCGAGCCTTGGGGGGACACCCCCAGCACCCAGCTGGGCTTAGCTCCAGCCCCTCCAGCCCCCTGCCCCCCCAGCCCAGCCCTCACCTGGACATCTCGGAGAGGCCGAGCTTCCCGTCGCCGTTCGTGTCAAACATCCGCAGCTGCCGGACACAGGAAGCTCTGGGTCACCCCCCGCCCGCTCCTGCCCGCCCTCTCACCTGCGGGGTGGGTTGGCGCCGCCAGCGCCGGCCCGGGGGCGAGCTGCTTACGATGGTCTGGGTGTACTCCTGCAGCTTGGGCTCCTCGTAGTGCCGGTTCGCCTTCTTCAGCAGGTCCGACAAGAAGCCCTGCCGGGAGAGGGCTTTGGCCGCCTGGCCCCAGCCCTGCCGGCCCCGCCCCACGCGTGGGGAGCCAGGCAAGAGCACCCCCGCGCCCCGCCCCCAGCCCACCTTCAGCTCGTTAGCTTCGATGTAGCCGCTGCGGTCGGTGTCGTACCTGCGCCAAGCCTGCGGGGGAGCCGCCGCCACGGTTAGGGGGGGGTCGTGGCCCCTCTGTTCCCCCCCCCCCTCCCCCAACACTTGTGTGCAGCCCCAAACGCCCCCAGCCCCCGCTTGGAGCATCCCCCGGCAGAGATGGGGTCAGCTGCCCGTGGCTGCACCGAACAGCAGTGCCTGCTGAGCACCCCCGGAGCCCGGCAGCTGCTCTGGCACCTGGCACAGCCACCCCCGTGCCAGCTCCACAGGATGCTCCACGTCCCCCCTGCACCCCCAGGCGTGTTTTGGTCACACATTCCCACAGTTCACCGTGGGGAGGGCTGGAAGGGACCTCTGGAGCTCCCCCAGCCCAAGCCCTGCCCCAGCAGGGCACCCACAGCACAGTGCCCAGGGCACAGTGTCCAGGGGGGTTGGAAGCTCTCCACACCAGGAGACTCCACAACCTCTCTGGGCAGCCTGCTCCAGGCCTCCAGCAGCCTCACCCAAACAACTTTCCCTCCTGGCTGCCAGTTGTGCCCTCTGCCCCTGGGCGGCCCTGGGCACCCCTGAGCAGAGCCTGGCCCCAGCCTCCTGCCCCCCCCAGCTCCTTTAGCTCCTGCTGAGCATTGCTCAGCTGCCCTCTGGGGCTGCTCTGCTCCAGGCTCTCAGCCCCAGGGCTCTCAGCCTTTGCTGCTCACTCCCAGAGCTGCTCCAGGCCCCTCAGCAGCTCTGCAGCCTGCCCTGGGCTCTGCCCAGCAGCTCCCTGTCCCTCCTGAGCTGGGAGCCCAGAGCTGGACACAGATGTGGCCTCACTGGGTCAGAGGAGAGGGGAAGGAGAAGCTCCCTGGCCCTGCTGGCCACACTTCAGTGCCCTCAGGATCTCATTGACCTTCTTGGCCACAGAAGCACAGTGCTGGCTCCTGCTGAACTTGTCCTCCCCCAGCACTCTGCTCCACGGAGCTGCTTCCCAGCTGGACCCTGTGGTGCTGATCCCAGGCCTCTGAGCTCTGCCCTTCAGCCACTTCCCAGCCCACCAGGTCCCCCTCAGCAGTCTCCCTCCTGGCCTGCAGATGCCTTCACCCCAGGCAAAGGCAGCAGGAGGTTTTGGGGTGGCCACATCCCTGGGGCACCAAGGAACCCAGCACCCCAGAGGGGGAGGTCATAGAATCATGGAATTGTCAGGGCTGGCAGGGAGCCCAAGGCTCAGCCAGCTCCAAGCCCCTGCCATGGGCAGGGACCCCTCCCACCAGGGCAGGTTGCTCACAGCCCCCTCCAGCCTGGCTGCAAACACCTCCAGCCAGCAGCAGGAGGCTGCCACCACCTCCCTGGGCAGCCTGGGACAGGCTCTCACCACCCTCCTGGCCAACAACTTCTTCCTCACAGCCAAGCTCAACCTCCCCACTTCTCCTTGGCTCCATCCCCCCCAGTCCTGTCCCTCCCTCACACCCCCAAAAGTCCCTCCCCAGCTTTTTTGGAGCCCCCTGCAGACCCTGGAAGGCCACCAGAAGCTCTCCTCAGAGCCTTCTCTCCACAGATCCACAGCAACAGCTCCCAATCCCTGCAGCTCCCAATCCCTGCAGCTCCCCTCACCTGGAGACCCTCCCACAAGCCAGCACCACCCCCACCAGCTGCCCCCCACCAGCTGCCCCCCAGCTCACCTCCCACTGCTGAGCTACAGCTGTGAGTCTGAAGGCCATTGGTGCCCTGTGAGGAGAGGCTGAGGGAGCTGGGGTTGCTCAGCCTGGAGCAGAGGAGGCTCAGGGCAGACCTCATTGCTCTCTCCAGCTCCCTGCAGGGAGGCTGCAGCCAGCTGGGGGTTGGTCTCTTCTCCCAGGCCCCCAGCAGCAGAACAAGAGGACACAGTCTCAAGCTGTGCCAGGGGAGGTTTGGGCTGGAGGTGAGGAGAAAGTTCTTCCCAGCAAGAGAGATTGGCCCTGGGGCTGTGCTGCCCAGGGAGGTGGTGGAGTCCCCAGCCCTGGAGGGGTTCAGGAAGGGCCTGGATGTGGCACTGGGAGCCACGGCTGAGCTGTCAGGAGGGGCTGGTGCTGGGCTGGGTCAGCTCTGAGCTCTTTTCCCACCTGGTTTGGTGATTCTGTGGTGGGGTTTGGGCAATGCCACCCCCTGGTTGCTCCTCCATGGGGGGGCCCAGCCCCGAGGGCAGCCCCGGGGGGCGCCTGCCCCACTCACCTCCATGAACTCTGCGCTGGAGCCCACGTGCTGGCGGAAGCACAGCAGGAAGTTCTCCTCCGTGGGCAGGATCTGCGCCAGCTGCGGGGGCACCGGGGGCAGGGGGGGCACAAGAGGGCAAGGGGGTGCAGAGAGGACAGGTGAGTATTGAGGGGGGTCAGGGAGGGATGTGAATGGGGGGGGACACACAAGTGTCAGGGCAGGACCAGGAGCATCAGGAGGGGATTGAGTGTTTGGGACACACAGAGGAGCGTCAGAGGGGAACAGGGGCACCGGGGGGGGGGGGAGAACACGAGCACCGGGGGGAGGGGGGAGAACACGAGCACCGGGGGGGGACAGGAGCACATCAGAGGGGGCCACACAAGCATCGCGGGGGGGACGACACACAAGCATCGCGGGGGGGGGGGACGACACACAAGCATCGCGGGGGGGGGGACGACACACAAGCATCGGGGGGTACCGGGAGCAGGCTGGGGGGTCGGCAGGGCCAGCGCCCCTCACTCTCTCACCTCTGCCATCTCGATCTTGCCGTCGGCGTTCTTGTCGTACTTGTGCATGAACTCCTTCATCTTGTCACCCAGGCTGCCGCGCTTGGAGTCCTGCCGGCAGGGAGAGGGGAGGGCAGCAGCTCATCCTCCCCCCACGCTCCCCCCTGCCCCGTGGCCCCACTCTTCCCTCCTGGAGGGAAGCGAGGAGCAAAGCCAGGAGAGGCTCTTACCACACCCGCCCCCTTCCTGGCGCTTTCCAGCTCCTGGAAGAAGTTTTCCAGCTCTTTGCCTTCGATGTAGCCATTCCCTGCGGGGAGGAAGGAGACGCAGCAGAGCGGTGTCGGACGGCAGGAGGGATGGTCCTGGGGGACCCCTCCCCGCGGTGACACAGCTGCGGCAGCGAGTGTCACGGACCCGGGGACGCCTGGGGGTGCCGCAGCCCCCCGGCCTGCAGCCTGGGGAGGGGGCACAGCCCCGGGCTTGCCCCCTGCACCTGTGGGGGGGGGCACTGGTGACCCTGTCCCCATCCCCACCCCGGGGACTGGGCCCCCTCCCAGTGTCTGCTGCCTTTTCTGCCTCTGAAGCTGTCATCGGAGCACCCCTGGCTGGTCCTGAGTACCCCCCGGCTGCTGCCCCCCACTGCGAGGGCAAACGGGGAGCAGGGACAAGGCACCAAGCACAGAGCCGCCCCCACCTTGGGTGCAGGATCAGGCCCAGGATGGGCTCAGCCCTCCGGTCAGGGAGTCCAGAGATGGTCTCTGAGGTGCTCGGGGGTTCGGGAAGGTCCCTGTCCCACGTCCCCCCCTCCCCAGTCTCTCGGTGCCAATATCTGCCCCGGGTAGCCGCAGCCCTTCCCTGCCCTGCCCGGAGCAGGATGGCTCAGCCGGGACCTTGGCGCTGGCCCCCGGTGGCTTCGAGGGGGTGACCGCCACCAGAGGACCTCATCAAGGACACCGACTCCGCAGTGCCGCCGCCACCCTGCCCAGAACCCCTCCCTCCCACCAACACCTGGCCACAGCTGGGGACACTGCCGGGGCTCTGCCCCAGAACCGAGCCAAACCCCCAGCCCCCGACCCTCCCCATGCCAGCCCGGAGGTGCCCGGTCCGGGGCACCCCGCTCCGTGCCACCTCACCACGGAGTCCCCAGCGGCATCTTCTCCCTGCTGCAAGGCGGCAGCCGGGAATGTCCCTTCCGTATCCCGGCTGGAAGCGCCTGGGAATGTCCCAGGGCACCTTCCTCTCCGACAGCCGCATCCCGGGGGGTGAGCGGCGTCCCTCCCAGGAGGGACAAGGAGGGGCTTGAGGGGGAGGGGGCAGTTGCTGAGGAGCTTTCCGCTGCCCTTCCCAGGAGCTCTGCTCTTGGGGCTGCGGGAAAGCCTCAAACTTCTCTGGATTCGGTTAAAAAAGCCGACCCTAAATAAATCGGTGGGGGCTCGGAGCTGGGGTGGGAAAGGGCCAGGAAAAGCCAGGGGCACTCCCCTGGTGTCCCCCAGGCTGCAGGCTTGGAGGGGTCTGATCCAGAGCAGGGGGATGGGAAGCAGCAGGGAAAAATCTCCTCTGGATGGCCACAGCCACACCTCGGAGCCTCCCTGCGCCCCACGGGACAGCTGTGCCTGGCGAAGGGAGGGCATCAAAGACACCCAAGGGCACGGGGAGCCTTAAGGGGAAGGGGTGAGAGCCCCCACCAGAGGGCTTTGGGTGCAGAGAAGAGCTCGGGCGAGACCCTTACCCACAGGGGGTGAGCTCGTGGGTCCATCAGCAGAAGGAAGCAGCTGGGGCCGTTGGAGCGGCCGAGGATTGTCCTGGCCAAGGCCACCACGTCCCCTGCCACCTGAGCCCCTCCTCGCCTGGGCACCTGCAGGCTTGCCCCGGCCGGGGAGCCGCGGGCCAAGCTGGATCCGTGCCTGGCCCCACGCTTTGGAGCCGACGGAGCCGACCCAAGGGCGCAGTGCTGCAGGGAGGCATCAGGGCGCCCACCCCCACTGCCCTGTCACCGTCCCACCTGCCCCAGCCCCTCGGCTGCTCCAGGGCCAGCAGTGCCCATGCCCCCCAGGTGCCCGAGGGGGCTGCGGGAAGGCAGCCTGCAGCCGAGCGGGGCTCTCGCTGCCAGCGGGGCGGCTGGGGACGCCGTGTGACGCAGTTCCCAGGAGGGCTTCGGCCCCCAGACCTCAGGCCGGGGAGCTGGGGACGGGCAAGAGCTCTCCCTGGGGCTGCTCCTGCCCAAGCAAGGCTGAAGCTCCTCCGGGGCACCCCGGCGCGGAGGGAAGCTCTTCCCACCCAAAACCATTGCCCCTTCCCCGGGGCTAGCAGCCGTGGAGAGCAGAGGCCACGGGAGGCGACATCCCCGCTGGGGACTCAGCCACAGTGTCCCCACGGGAGAGGCTTCAGGGGCTGGGGAGCAGGGGGGAGGGTCCAAGAACTCCGTTCCTTGCCCGGCTCTGGACAAGGGACGCCCCTTCTGTCCCCCCCTCCAGGGCAAGGAAGTGGCCCTGGGGCCGGGCTGGTGGCCGTGCTGCCACCCGAAACACCCAGGTGCCAAGGGTGGGGCATTGCGGAGGGGATGGAGAGGGGCAGAGGGCGGGAGGGAGAGGGCACCCCGGGAAGGGCAGGACCCCCAGTGGTGACACCAGCCCTGAGCTAACCTCACCTCGGGGCGAGGGGAGGACGTGCAAAGGAGACTCAGGTCACCTCCTGGCTCGATGTCCCGGGGACCAGGGTGTCCGCGTGGGGTGCAGTGAGGGACAGGAAGGGGGGAGGCACCGGCCCCCTGATCCGCAGGCTTTCCCCAAAGGGGCTGCACCCCGGGGGCTCCCCATGATCCTGGGGAGTTCTTCATCACCCCGGGGGCTCCCCGTTACCCCCGGGGGTCCTTTATCACCCCAGGGGGGATTGTCCATCACCCCGGGGGCTCCCCGTTACCCTCGGGGGTCCTTTATCACCCCAGGGGGGATTGTCCATCACCCCGGGGGCTCCCCGTTACCCCGGGGGTC
Source organism: Colaptes auratus (assembly GCA_015227895.2). Lineage (NCBI taxonomy): Eukaryota > Metazoa > Chordata > Aves > Piciformes > Picidae > Colaptes > Colaptes auratus. The sequence goes on from CM026891.1 coordinate 23,313,354, forward strand.
CTTTATCACCCCAGGGGGGATTGTCCATCACCCCGGGGGCTCCCCGTTACCCTCGGGGGTCCTTTATCACCCCAGGGGGGATTGTCCATCACGCCGGGGGCTCCCCGTTACCCTGGGGGCTTCCCCCGGGTTGCAGCGGCAGAGTCTCTACCTCCTTCTCTGCACTCTCCCCGACGGGACACTCGGGGACTCTCCAGCGTCCTCCCCCCCCCGCCAGTTCCCGCGCTCCCGGGGGGATGCTCATGCCGGTACCCTCCCCGCCGGTGTTTTTTGGGGGGTGGGTTGTAGGGCGGGTGTCCGTCGCGCCCCCGGGACTGACCGTCCGCGTCGAAGTGCCGCCAGACGTCGAGGAACTGGGAGGCAGTGAGCTCGGCCAGGTGGAGGTGCGGGGCCTGCTGCGGGCCGGCCATCTCATCCCCCGCCGCTGCCGCCGCCGCCGCTGCCGCCCGCCTGCCCGCCGCCGCCTTTTATACCCGCGCCGCCGCCGCGCCCCCGCCGCCGCCAGGGGGCGCCGCTGTCCCGGGACACCGGCAACGCTGGGCACAGGGAGCGGGGGACGGGGACTGGGATGCTGGGATGCTGGCACCGGGAACAGGGACAGGGACACCGGGATACTAGCACCGGGAATGGGGGCGACGGGGGCTGGGATGCTGGGATACCGGCACCGGGAATGGAGGGGACAGGGACTGGGATGGTGGGATACCGGCACCGGGAATGGGAGGGGAAGGGACAGGGACTGGGATGCTGGGATACCGGCACCGGGAATGGGGGGGACAGAGACAAGGACACCGGGATACTGTCACCGGGAACGGGGTGACAGGGACTGGGACACTGGGATATGGGCATCGGAATGGGGGACGGGGACGGGGACTGGGAGACCGGGACTCCGGCACCGGGCAGAGAGAGAAGTAGGGGACCCGCACCAGGCAGGACCGGCGGGACCGGGTCCGTGGGACAGCAGTGGTGGGGAAGGAGGATCGAGACAGCAGGACACAGGGACGCAGGGACACAGGGACACAGGGATGCAGGGACACAGGGACACAGGGACACAGGGACACAGGGACACAGGGACACCAGGGACGCAGGGACACAGGGACACAGGGATGCAGGGACACAGGGACACAGGGACACCAGGACACAGGGACACAGGAACGCAGGGACACAGGGACACAGGGACACCAGGGACACCAGGACACAGGGACGCAGGGACACAAGGATGCAGGGACACAGGGATGCAGGGACACAGGGACACAGGGACATCGGCACCGCGGGGGGCCGTGGGGGACCGGGACGCTCAAGCACTGGCACCGAAGTGGGGGCACGGAACGGGGGGACCGGGACACGACGAGGGTCAGCACCGCGGTGGGGAAGCAGGGCAGAGACCAGGGGACCGGGACACCGGGACAGAGGGACACCGGGAGAGAGGGACACGGGGAGAGCAGGACAGCGGGACAGCAGCACAGGACACCAGCACGCTGGGACCAACAGAGGCAGCCTGCCACTTGTCCCTGCCTTGTCACCTAGGGCACCTACCTCTGCCCCACGTTACCCACCCCGTCCTGTGCCAGCTATCCCTGTCCTGTGCCATCTGCCCTGTCCAACGTCACCTCTCCCTGCCCCATCACCTGCCCCTGCCTCATGCCACCCTCCCTGCCTACTGTCACCTACCCCTGCCTTGTCCCCCTGCCCCAGCCTGCCACCTCCTCCTGCCTGACATTCCACCTCTTCCCCAAGTCCCTACAACCCTTATTGTGCCACCCAGCTCTGTCCCTGCCACCCAGCCCTCACCCGTGTCACCCAGCCCTGTCCCTGAGCTGTGCCACTGCCCTCCTGCCTCACCCAGGTCCTGGCAGCACCTTCCTGGCTCACAATTTGCTGGCCCCGGGGGGAGGAAGGACTGAAGCAGCCTCAGTGCCACCACGGGTGTCCAAGGCCAGGCTGGATGGGGTCTTGAGCACCCTGGGCTGGTGGAAGCTGTCCCTGCCCGTGGCGGGGGGGGAAGGTTGGCACCGGATGATCTTTGAGGTCCCTTCCACCCCAACCCATTCCACGGTTCCCTGGTGGCTGCAGCAGGGCCAGGACACAAACTCCAGCACATTCCTCCCATCTTCTTTTTTCGGGGGGGGGGGAACCCAAAGGAACCTTCAGCTCAGGCTTGGCCGTCCCTGCTCGGAAGGCTGCTCCCCGGCGGGCTGGGAGCGCTGCGCAGCCCCGGCAGCCCCAGCGCTGCCGCTCCGGCCGCTCTGCACCTCGCTCCCCTCTCCTCGGGGGCTGGGGGGGCGTGCGGGGGGGGTGGATTTCGTTTTCCCAAGTTTTTCATTCCTTTCCTCTTTCTTCCCCAAGCAGCAGGGAAATTTCCAGGCCCAAACAAACAGCCACGCGTGGGGTTTGTCAGCGGCTCCAGCAGAGCCTGCCCAGGGGAAGCATCGTCATGGCTACCGGGGGAGGAGGGGGGGAGGAAGCAGCCTCCTCCCGCTGCAGGGTGAGGCCGGCGTGGAAGTGCTCAATCAAAGATGAGCAGGGCCGGGGACCTCGCCGGCAGGGGCTGCGGGACTGCCGGCCCCGCTGCCCGCTGGAACCTCTCGCGTTGGGAGAAAAGGGGTTTGAGGCGCTCCACTCCCCCCGCCCTGAACTGAGGAGCTCACAGCCCCCTTGGGAGCAGGTTTGGGAGGGGAAGGCAGCCCCAAGCCCTGACCGGCAAGTCACGGGGAGCTGGGGCAGGGCAGGACGCCCGGAGTCAGAGCGTGGGAAAAGATGCGGCAGCGGCAGCGGCAGCGGCAGCGGCAGCGGCAGCATCCCACCGGGAGGGCCAGGCCGGGACACAGCCACGGGATGGACTCTCCCCACCCCCACCCCTGCTGCTCCACGCAGCTTTGGAGCACTCAGGGAGACGCTGAAAGGTGTCTCAGGGCTTCAGCTCACGGTGCCTGGGGTCCAGCAGGCCAAGAGCTTCCTTTTCCCAGAGAGTCCAGTGGGGGCTATGGGGATGCTGAAGGGCCTGGAGCAGCTCTGCGAGGAGCAGAGGCTGAGAGCCCTGGAGCCCCAGGGGGCTTGCTGCACTGGAACCAGCCCAGCCCAGCGCACTCCAAAGCTGCTCGAGGTTCTTTGCTGCCCAGCATCCTCTCCTGAGAGCTCCTCAGCCCTGTGCAAAGGGATGGCCACATTCTGGGCCTGCTTATCCCAAGTCTCAGAGTACCCTGCTCCCTCCCCAGCCTCCCAGGGCTGTCCTTCAGCCTGGAGGTTGGATGCAGGAGGCAGAGCTGTGAGAGTCCTAGGCACAGCAAACCAACCCACAGCTTCCATGAGCCCACCAGGTTTTATTTTCTCCTGGTTTCCTTCTCCACACAGCTTCTCCTCTTCAGTGCATTTCAGCCTTTTGGCACTCAGCAGCAGGGAAAGGAAAGCCCCAAAGCAGGATTTGAAGCCTCTTCAGCAGCAGCAGAACCCTTTCATGAGCTGCATGTCCCTTCTGGCCCCCAAGGATCCCTTTGCAAGCACCCAGGGCACCTCCCCTCCAGCCTCTTCTCAGAGTCTGAGGCAGCCACAGCAGGCTGGGCCAGCAGAAAGGAGAGCCCCCAGCTGCTGAAGGGCTCCAAGGCTGTTGAGAAGGTAACCCAGGCAGAGCTTGGCAAAGGTCGAGCTGCACAGGGGCCCAGGTGCAATTCCAAGCCCTGTTTGAGCTGGCCAAGTGCATGGTGTGGGTTGGTGCAGGTGGAGGGCATCACTAGCCCTGTGGTGAGAGCCCAGTGGGCACCAGTCTGGCTGCTGATGGTTTGTGCCTGGGCCCAGGCTGGGGTCCGTGTGCCCAGCAGCCCTAAATCTCCTGGCTGTGTCCTGGGCTGCTCCTCCAGAGCAGAAGGAGCAAAGTCCAGGGGGGGACAAGCAGCTTGCATGGCTGCTGTGCCTGGCAGGGACTTGGTAGTGCTTAAAAGTTCAGCTTCTGGGCTTGGAGAACTTTGGCTTTTGCTGAGGGGCCTGGAGCAGCCCCCTGAGGAGCAAAGGCTGGGAGCCCTGGAGGCCCAGAAGGGAGCTGAGCAATGCTCAGCAAGAGCTAAAGGAGCTGTGGGGAGCAAGAGGCTGAGGCCAGGCTCTGCTCAGGGGTGCCCAGGGCCAGGGCAAGGGGCAGTGGGCACAGACTGGCAGCCAGGAGGCTGCAGCTGAGCAGGAGGAAATGAGATTCTGCGAGGACCTAAAGCAGGCAGAAAGCCCTTCAGTGACCGGCAGGAGGGTGAGCTGAAGGCAAAGCTGCTGAGCTGAGCCAGGCAGGAGAGCCTGGAAGGCTTTGTGGCTAACTTCTTGGGCAGAAGAGAGTGCAAAGAGCAAATCCCTTAGAGGAGCCTGGGGAATGGAGCCTGGCAAAGGCAGTGGGATGCAGCCCACAGCTGGCTCCTGGGGGGAGGTAGCAGGGCTGCTTCTCAGGCACCAGCAGAGCTCTCTCACCTGCTCCAGCCAAGGGATGTGCCTGAGGCACGGCACTGCCACACGAGTCATGGGGCAGAAAGGGAGGGCACCTCCCTCCTCTCCAAGGGACTGGAAGCAGCAGGACCCCAGGGCCTGCAAAGTTTTCTCTGGAGTGATGAGCAAGGTAAAGGGAAGGGCTGGCACAAAGGGCTGGGCCAGGCTGGCTCTTGACCCTGTGGCTGAGGTGCTGGAGGAGAAGCTCAGCAGCAGCCAGCAGTGAGCACTGGCAGCCCAGAGAGCCAAGCAGAGCCTGGGCTGCAGCAGCAGCAGTGTGGCCAGCAGGGCCAGGGAGGGGATTCTGCCTCTCTGCTCCACTCTGCTGAGCCCACAGCTGCAGCTCTGTGCCCAGCTCTGCAGCCTCTTTTGGTAGGGGATGAGTTGCTCAACTTCTGGCTTCTGCAGGCTGGGCTAAGCTGCTGGAGCTGTGTCTCTCCTCTTCCATCTCCTCTGCCATGGAGCCCCTGGCTCTCTGTACCCTCACACGGCTGTGTCAGAGCCATGCTGTGCTCTGCTCTCCCATCCTGCTGTGGCGGCCTGCAGGCATCTCACTGCTTCCACTTCTCCACCCCAGGCAGGAGAGCTCTTTCCCTCACCCTGTCTGGTGTGCCCCTGGCAGGTTTGGGTCCCTGCTGGCTGTGGGGTGAAGCAGAGAGCTCTGGGGGGGGCTCTGCAGCCGGGGGCCGCCCCCTGGCTCGGCAGCTCCTGACAGCTCCCAGGCTGCTGCTCCTCACCCTCTCTGGCCTGCTTTGGGAAGTTAGCAGCAGGGCAGCAGCTTTGGGGGCTGCTTCCCTTCGCATTGAAGCCCAACCTGGCTGACTAATTAAGAGAGGCACTGAAATCCCAGCCTGGGTAGCTCCAGCTGCTCTCTGGCTCCACAGCTGCCTTCCACTCTCGCTGCAGAGCCTTTCTGTTTACCAAGCACTAATTAGCTGAGTGTGAAGCTCCCTCTCCCAGGCAGGGCAAATCATCTGCTTGCTCTCTGCCCTGTAACGAGCCCATACTGGGAGAAGGCTGAAAAGGCAGCAGGCAGAAGTGGTTCCTTCTTGTTCTGCACATCTGCCACTTTGCCTCCTCCCTCTGCCTTTGCTGCTGCTGTTAAGCACTTCCCTTCTGCTGGGGCTGAAAAGGCCTCGTGGGAAGAGCAGCTTGAACAGCTCTCCCCTTTGGGTCTCAGCACCAGAGCTTCCCCTGAGCCTGCCAGCCAGCCAGAGCCAGCAGATGCAAGGAGCTGCTCTCCCCACAGGCTCCTCCGAGTGCCAGGGGCTGCTCAGCACCTGACCTGGGCCGTTGAGTGCCGGGGAGAAATCCACCCCCTGGAGAAGGCCTCAGGAGCAGGCTGGCTGGATACTTGTCAGGGCTGACCAGGGGTACCCTTGCCCAGGAGAAGGGGGCATGATGGCCACCCCAAGGTGTCCCTGCCCCTGGCAGGGGGGTGGAACTGGATGAGTTTTAAGGTCCCCTCCAACCCAACCCATCCTGGAACTGGAAGATCTTTAAGGTCCCCTCCAATCCAACCCATCCTGGAAGTGGGGCTGGAACTGGATGAATTTTCAGGTCCCCTCCAACCCAACCCATCCTGGAAGGGGGGCTGGAACTGGATGAGTTTTCAGGTCCCCTCCAACCCAACCCATCCTGGAAGGGGGGGTTGGATCTGGATGATCTTTAAGGTCCCTCCCAACCCATCCTGGAAGGGGGGTTGGATCTGGATGATCTTTAAGGTCCTTCCTAACCCATTCTGGAAGGGGGGTTGGAACTGGATGATCTTTAAGGTCCCTCCCAACCCATCCTGGAAGGGGGGTTGGATCTGGATGATCTTTAAGGTCCCTCCCAACCCATTCTGGAAGGGGGGGTTGGAACTGGATGATCTTTAAGGTCCCTCCCAACCCAACCCATTCTCTGATCTGTGTCTCCTGCACCTGAACTGCCACCATTCCCACAGCTCTGTTCCTGCTGGTGGCATCATCTACACCAGGAGCACAGCAGCTGACCCCAGCAGATGCAGCATGAAGGCCTTCAAGCAGATCCCCAGCTGGGGAGCAAACACCAAACCCTCAGCAGGCCAAAAGGCCCTTTTGTGGCCAGGGCTGAAGAAATGCCAGGGGAGGCTGAGGGCTGGGCTGCAGGGTGAGCAGCAGCAGCAGCAAACAACCCAGCAGCTAAATTTAGGGGAGGCAGTCTGGGAGCTCTCTCCACCACCAGCTGGGTGCCTTCAGTTCAGAGCAGTGCTGTCAAGTGGCAGCATTTAAGCTGTGACAGTGATGGCTCTGCAAAGAGCTCCCAGATAAATGGAAGGGGAAAAGGTTACCTCATAATTAGTGGCTGCTTCCCACCCAGCTGCATCCATGGCTCAGCCCTGACCTTTGGGGGGGGACAATAAATAATGCACCCCTCTGGGGAACAGTCACCCTGCCCTGAGACACCAGCAGCTTCTCCTCTCTGTCCTCTCCTCGCTGCCAGGCATCATTTCATCGTGCAAAGGGGACCAGGAAAAGTCAGCAGAGCATCAAACCTGTTCCAAAGCCTTTGCACCAGGACCACAGGAGGTTAGGGGTTGGAAGGGACCTGGAAAGATCACTCAGTCCAACCCCCCCTCCCCTCCCCTGCCACAGCAGATCACCCAGAGCAGGTCACAAAGTGATTCACATCACCACACTCCACCACCATTGGTGCTCCAGCACCTGCTGCAGGGAGCACAGCCCCAGCTCAGGAGGGACAGGGAGCTGCTGGGCAGAGCCCAGGGCAGGCTGCAGAGCTGCTGAGGGGCCTGGAGCAGCTCTGGGAGCAGCAAAGGCTGAGAGCCCTGGGGCTGAGAGCCTGCAGCAGAGCAGCCCCAGAGGGCAGCTGAGCAATGCTCAGCAGGAGCTAAAGGAGCTGTGGGGGGCAAGAGGCTGGGGCCAGGCTCTGCTCAGGGGTGCCCAGGGCCAGGCCCAGGGGCAGAGGGCACAAACTGGCAGCCAGGAGGGGAAAGTTGTTTGGGGTGAGGCTGCTGGAGGCCTGGAGCAGGCTGCCCAGAGAGGTTGTGGAGTCTCCTGGTGTGGAGAGCTTCCAACCCCCCCTGGGCACTGTGCCCCTGGGCACTGTGCTGTGGGTGCCCTGCTGGGGCAGGGCTTGGGCTGGGTTTGCTCCAGAGGTCCCTTCCAGGCCAGCCCTGCTGGGGTTGTGAGATTCTGTGACAGCAGCAAGGCTGTGGGGAGGGCCTGGGTCACAGTGGGGTCACAGCTGCTGAGCTGAGCCATCCAGAAACAGAAGGACCAGAGCTGGGTCTGGATCCTGTCTGCAGCTTGGCCACTTCCCCTCTGTGCATGGGCAGGCCCTGCCTTGCACCTGAGCTGCTCTTTCACCCCCTGTGGACCACTGCAGCAGTGATCCAGTGCTGGGAGCAGAGCAGAGAGGGGTGAGGGGCTGCTGGGGGGAGGGGGCATGGCAGCAAACAGCTACTGAGCTCTGCAGCTGCTCATGGAGAGCCAGGGAGTCAGCCAAGAGAGGACTTCTAGGGGAGACCTTCAGGGCTGGTGGGGGTGCAGCACCTCCTGCAGGAGGCTGCAGTGGCTCCCCAGGCTGCAGAATCAGCTGCAGCTCCCCAGCACTGCTTGTTCCAGGCAGACCTGACCTTCAGCCTGGGCCTCCCGAGGCCTCCTGCTGCTCCCCGGAGACTCAGAGGCTCTCTGTGGGCTTCCACTTCAGCTCAGGCCCCCAGCAAAGCAGCTCCAGCAGGCACCAAGCCTTGTGGCCAGCTCTTGGCTGGCCCCTGGCAGAGGGGCTCAGAGCAAGGGGTGAGCAGAGACCCTGGGCAGGAGGGGGGAGGGCCACCAAACGCTCTGCAGCAGAACCAGGAGGGGCTGCAGCTCACCAGGGGCTCCTTGCTGCCACCTGCCAGACCCAGAGTGCCAGTCTGGGCCACTGGCACCTAAGGAGGGGCTGACTGTGGCCAGATGCCAGAGCAGCTGAAAGAGAGAGGCCAGATCTCAACAGGCTGTATTCAGGGGGAGAGCAGGCAAGGGGGGAGGGATGGGCTCCTCCAGCAGCTTGCCAGGGTGGCTGGAGGTCAGGGGGAGGCTGTGTGCTCCTGCAGCTTGCCCAGGAGGTGTGTGACCAGCCTCTGCAGCTCCTCAGCCCTCACCACCGAGATCCTCAGCACCTCCTCGTGGTTGGCCTTCTCCTGGCTGTTGTAGCTCAGCACCACCTTGTTGGTGATGAGGGAGAGCCCCAGCACCCGGAGCCCACAGTGCCTGGCCACCATCACCTCTGGCACAGTGCTCATGCCTGTGGGAGGAGAGGAAAGGGTCAGGCAGGAGGCAGGACTGTGGCCTCCCAGGGGCTGCAGGGGGCTGCAGGAAAGCTGGGGAGGGGCTTTGGAGGGTGTGAGGGAGGGACAGGACTGGGGGGGATGGAGCAGAAGGAGAAGTGGGGAGGTTGAGCTTGGCTGTGAGGAAGAAGTTGTTGGCCAGGAGGGTGGTGAGAGCCTGTCCCAGGCTGCCCAGGGAGGGGGTGGCAGCCTCCTGCTGCTGGCTGGAGGTGTTTGCAGCCAGGCTGGAGGTGGCTGTGAGCAACCTGCCCTGGTGGGAGGTGTCCCTGCCCATGGCAGGGGCTTGGAGCTGGCTGAGCCTGGGGGTCCCTGCCAGCCCTGCCAGCCCTGGGGTTCTAGGATTTACCCCAAAACAGGATGTGCCCTTCAGTGCATACCCCCCCTCCCCCCTCCCCCCAGTGCCTGCTGGACCCTTGTGCCCTGCTGGCTCCCAGTGCCCTGCTGGCTCCCTGAGCCCTGCTGCTGGGTGCCCCAGGTGCCCAGCCAGCCCTGCCAGCCCAGCTCACCCACGGCACTGGCTCCCAGTGCCCTGCTGGCTCCCTGAGCCCTGTTGCTGGGTGCCCCAGGTGCCCAGCCAGCCATGCCAGCCCAGCTCACCCATGGCACTGGCTCCCAGTGCCCTGCTGGCTCCCTGAGCCCTGCTGCTGGGTGCCCCAGGTGCCCAGCCAGCCCTGCCAGCCCAGCTCACCCACGGCACTGGCTCCCAGTGCCCTGCTGGCTCCCTGAGCCCTGTTGCTGGGTGCCCCAGGTGCCCAGCCAGCCCTGCCAGCCCAGCTCACCCATGGCACTGGCTCCCAGTGCCCTGCTGGCTCCCTGAGCCCTGCTGCTGGGTGCCCCAGGTGCCCAGCCAGCCCTGCCAGCCCAGCTCACCATGGCACTGGCTCCCAGTGCCCTGCTGGCTCCCTGAGCCCTGCTGCTGGGTGCCCCAGGTGCCCAGCCAGCCCTGCCAGCCCAGCTCACCCATGGCACTGGCTCCCAGTGCCCTGCTGGCTCCCTGAGCCCTGCTGCTGGGTGCCCCAGGTGCCCAGCCAGCCCTGCCAGCCCAGCTCACCCATGGCACTGGCTCCCAGTGCCCTGCTGGCTCCCTGAGCCCTGCTGCTGGGTGCCCCAGGTGCCCAGCCAGCCCTGCCAGCCCAGCTCACCCACGGCGTCGGCTCCCAGCGCCTGCAGCAGGCGGCACTCGGCGATGGTCTCGTAGCAGGGCCCTGGCAGCAGGCAGTAGACTCCTTCCCTGGTGAAGCTCTGGAAGCCCAGCTCCTGGGCACTCTCCCGTGCCAGGCCCAGCAGCTCTTGGTCATAGGCGTCTGACATGCAGGGAAACCTGGCACCAAACCTGCAGGGCAGGGAAGGGCAGAGCCCTGCTGAGAGCTGCTGCTGCCTTCCCTCCCCCAGAGCTCAGGAGGAGAACAGGGAAAGGTGAAGAGCAGAGCTGCCAGGGATGCAGCTCCTTCATGCCCACCCCTGCCAGGGATGCAGCTCCTTCATGCCCTCCCCTGCCAGGGATGCAGCTCCTTCATGCCCTCCCCTGGCAGGGATGCAGCCCCTTCATGGCACCTGCAGAACCTCCCCTGTGGGGCCAGGCTGGGAGGGTTGGGGCTGTGCAGCCTGCAGGAGAGAAGGCTGCAGGCAGAGCTCAGAGCAGCCTGCCAGGAGCTGAAGGGCTCCAGGAGAGCTGGGGAGGGACTGTGGGCAAGGGCTGGGGGTGGCAGGAGCAGGGAGAATGGCCTGGAGCTGGGAGAGGGGAGCCTGAGAGTGGAGAGGAGGAAGGAATTGTTGGCAGGGAGGCTGGGGAGAGCCTGGCCCAGGCTGCCCAGGGAGGCTGTGGCTGCCCCCTGCCTGGAGGTGCTCAGGGCCAGGCTGGAGGAGGCCCTGAGCAGGCTGGGCTGGGGGGAGGGGTCCCTGCCCATGGCAGGGGGCTGCAGCTGGCTGGGCTCTGAGGTGCCCTCCAGCCCAACCCATTCCCTGGATCTAGGAACCCCTGAGGGGAGCAGGTCCCTCCCAGCCTGTTAAGGCTCCTGCTTGGGTACAGAATGGTTTGGGCTTGGGAGGAGCTCCTGGAGAACATCTATCCCAACCTGTCTGGCCAGAGCAGCTTCCCCCAGAGGAGGCTGCAGTTGTTCCTTCTTCCTGCTGGCTGTTTTGGAGCAGGAGGCAGCCTGTGCTTAAACACACACTGAAGGTCCACAGACAACCCCCAGCCCCCCCCAGCTGCTCTCAGGGACCTCGAGGTCATCTAATCCAACCTCCTGCTCATGCAGCTCTACATCTGGTGCCAACTGCAGCCCAGGGGTGAGGGTCCAAGACCCTCTGTGCACCACCCCTAGGTTAAAATCCTGCTGCACATCTGCTGGAGGAAAGCTGAGCTCCCAGCCCAGCAAGCAGCAGGTTGCTCTTGTAGAGCTGGGAGACTCCCAGGAGGCTGCCAGGAGAGCCACCTCTGAGGCCTTCAGTGAGGAGATGATGTTAACAGAGTGCTCTGGTTCAGAGCTGCCTTTACTGAGAGCAGCCCTGAGGGGAAGGTCTTGGGGGTGCTTGGGGGGTGCAGAGCTGGAGAGCAGCCAGCACTGAGCACTGCCAGCCCAGCCCCAGCCATGCCCTGGGCTGAGCCCCAGCAGGGTGGGCAGCAGGGGCAGGGAGGGGATTCTGCCCCTCTGCTGTGCCCTGCTGAGACCTCCCTGCAGGGCTGGGGCAGCTCTGCAGCCCTCAGCACAGACAGGGACCTGGGGGAGCAGGCCCAGAGGAGGCCACAGCAGTGCTGGCAGGGCTGGAAGGGCTCTGCTGGGAGGCCAGGCTGAGAGAGTTGGGCTTGGGCAGCCTGGGGAAGGCTCCAGGGACACCTTCTGGTGGTCCTGCAGTGCTGAAAGAGGCTCCCAGAAAGCTGGGGACAGAGTCTGGAGCAGGACCACTTGTGCCAGGCCCAGGGGGGTGGTTTGAGCTGTAAGAGGGAGATGGAGAGTGGAGAGAAGGAGAAATGTTGGAGCCTGAGGGTGGGGAGAGCCTGGCCCAGGCTGCCCAGAGGGGTGGGAGCTGCCCCACGGCTGGCAGCAGTGCAGCTGAGGCTTCTGACTGTGGGCAAGCTGCTCTGGCTGGGGATGTCCCTGCTGAGTGCAGGGGGCTTGGAGTGGGTGAGCCTGGGGGATCCCTTCCCCCCCAGCCCCTCCCCTGGCTCTGCCATACGTGGGGTGGTCACTGGGAGGCTCAGGCTCTGCCTTTGCTCTGCTGTCAGCTCCCTGCCTGGCCTCTGCTCCAGCAGCTCCATCCCAGCAGACAAGGCTGTGGTGCCCTGGAGCCGGGCTGCAGCTCTCAGGAGGTGATTTCCCGGCAGAGAGAGGTGGCTGTGCTGTGGCTGGGCAGGGGGGAGCCAGGGGCAGCGTGCGGCTGACTTACCTCTCGTCGTTCGGGCCCCGCAGAGGGTTGTGCCCTGCCACCCCAAACAGGCTGATGTGGTCTCTGATGAGCATGATGTCCCCCACTTGGAACTGAGGGTTCAGCCCCCCTGCAGCATTGGTGACAATCAAGTTCTCCACCCCCAGGAGAAAGAAGACCCTGATGGGAAAGGTGACCTGCAAGAAGCCAAGGCAGAGAGGCAGTGAGGGCTGCAGCTGCTCACCGGCTTGGCTGAGGCCTGGGGGAGCCTGCGAGGAGACACAGCAACATCTCCCCGGGTTTAACCCCTCCTCCCTCCTTGACACACAGAGAACTGAAACATATTAAACCCTGGTCTTGAAACCAAGGGAATCAGAAGCCCAGCCCAAATTCCCTGCAGGTCCACTGAGGTCACATAAAGGCAGGAGAAAAAGACCCCAGGGCTGGCAGGGACCCCAGGCTCAGCCAGCTCCAAGCCCCTGCCATGGGCAGGGACACCTCCCACCAGGGCAGGCTGCTCACAGCCACCTCCAGCCTGGCTGCAAACACCTCCAGCCAGCAGCAGGAGGCTGCCACCACCTCCCTGGGCAAGCCTGGGACAGGCTCTCACCACCCTCCTGGCCAACAACTTCTTCCTCACAGCCAAGCTCAACCTCCCCACTTCTACTTCTGCTCCATCCCCCCCTTCTCCTCTCCTCTCCAGCCTGCACAGCCCCAACTCTCTCAGGCTGTGCTCAGAGCAGAGCAGCTCCAGCCCTCTGCTCAGCCTCCTGGCCCTGCTTTGGACCCCTCCCAGCCCCTCCACAGCCTTCCTGGCACAGAGGCTGCAGAGCTGGGCACAGAGCTGCAGCTGTGGGCTCAGCAGAGTGGAGCAGAGAGGCAGAATCCCCTCCTGGCCTGCTGCCACACTGCTGCTGCTGCAGCCCAGGCTCTGCTTGGCTCTCTGGGCTGCCAGTGCTCCCTGCTGGCTGCTGCTGAGCTTCTCCTCCCCCAGCCCCCCAAGGCCTTTGCTCCAGGGCTGCTCTGCAGCCAGCCCCTGCCCAGCCTCCAGCAGTGCCTGGGACTGCCCTGCCCCAGCTGCAGGACCTCCCTGCCAAGGGATCAAACCACTGAGCTGAGTGAAGCAACTGCTTAGGGAATGAGACTGTTGAAGCAGCTCCTCACAGCACTGTTTGCCTGTGACAGGAGCACAGAGATGGTTTCATTCATCCCATGTTAGTTGTGTCAGGTCACTGCAGTGGTCTGATCAGCAACAGTTAGGGAACCATTTGGAACTGGGGAGAAAAAAGAATCTCAAACACTGCAGAAGTTTGAGGAGTGCAGAAGGAACTGGGGCTGGGCAGCCTGCAGGAGGTCCTTCCCTGGAGACCTTCCCAACCCACCTGGATATTGTGACCCAACCATGTGCTGAGCTGCAGCCAGAGCAGGGAGAGCAGCAGCACAGGGAGGGGATTCTGCCCCTCTGCTCTGCTCAGCCCCCACCTGCAGCACTGCCTCCAGCTCTGGGGCCCCCAGCACAAGGAGGACCTGGAGCTGCTGGAGAGGCTCCAGAGGAGGCCACAGAGATGCTGAGAGGCTGCAGGACCTCTGCCCTGGGGCCAGGCTGGGAGAGCTGGGGCTGTGCAGCCTGCAGGAGAGAAGGCTGCAGGCAGAGCTCAGAGCTGCAGCTGAGGAGCTGCAGGGCAGCTGCAGGCAGGCTGGGGAGGGACTGCTCAGCAGGGGCTGTGGGGCTAGGCCCAGGGGCAAGGGTTTGGAGCTGGAGCAGGGCAGAGGGAGGTTGGAGCTGAGGAGGAAGCTGTGCAGAGGGAGGCTGGGGAGAGCCTGGCCCAGGCTGCCCAGGGAGGTGGTGGAGGCTCCATCCCTGCAGCCCTTCCAGCTCAGGCTGGCTGTGTCCCTGGGCAACCTTCCAGTACCTGAAGGAGCTCCAGGAGAGCTGGAGAGGGACTTTGGCCAAGGGCTGGGAGTGCCAGGAGCAGGGACAATGGCTTGGAGCTGGGAGAGGGGAGACTGAGACTGAAAGTCTCAAGGACCTGAAGGAGAATTCTTGGCAGGGAGGCTGGGGAGAGCCTGGCCCAGGCTGCCCAGGGAGGCTGTGGCTGCCCCCTGCCTGGAGGGGTTCCAGGCCAGGTTGGATGAGGCCCTGAGCAGGCTGGGCTGGGGGGGAGGGGTCCCTGCCCATGGCAGGGGGCTGGAGCTTAAAGGTCCCTTCCAACCCCCTCCCCTTCAATGACCCTCTGAATCGATTCCCCAGGCAAAGAGCCATGGGCAGAGCCACGGCCGCCCGGGGCGGGCGCTGCCCTCCTGCAGCCCCCGCTGCAGCTGCCGCCGGGCAGGCTCCCAGGGGCTCACCGTGCTGGCTGCGTGTCCCTCGTAGCCGTGGAAGCGTCCCTGCATGCAGACACAGGGCTGGCCCTTCAGCACCCCAAACAGCAGCCTGCCGGCGTGCCCCGCCACTGGGAGGAGGGAAGGAACACAGCAGAGCCTCAGCGCCAGCAGCCGCGGCCTGCGGCCCCAGAGGGCTTCCCGGGTGGGACACAGGATGGCGAATCACAGCCCCATGGGACCAGGGAAGGGCAGAATCATAGGGGTATGGAGTCATGGAATCATGGAATGCTGGGATCATGGAATGCTAGGCTCACAGAATCATGGAGTTGGGAGGCTTGGAGAGGACCCCAAGGCTCAGCCAGCTCCAAGCCCCTGCCCTGGGCAGGGACACCTCCCACCAGGGCAGGCTGCTCACAGCCACCTCCAGCCTGGCTGCAAACACCTCCAGCCAGCAGCAGGAGGCTTCCACCACCTCCCTGGGCAGCCTGTTCCAGTGTTCCACCACCCTCAGAGTAAAGAACTTGTCCCTCACATCCAATCTCAATCTGCTCTGCTCTCATCTCAAACCATTGCCCCATGGCCTGTCCCTGCAGGCCTTGGGGAACAGTCTCTCTCCATCCCTCCTGGAGCCCCTTCAGGTCCTGGCAGGCTGCTCTGAGGTCTCCCTGGAGCCTTCTCTCTCCAGGCTGCACCCCCCCAGCTCCCTCAGCCTGGCCTCACAGCAGAGCTGCTCCAAGCCCCTGAGCATTCTCCTGGCCTCCTCTGGAGCCTCTCCATCAGCTCCAGGTCCTCCCTGTGCTGAGGCTCCAGAGCTGCACCCAGCCCTGCAGGGGAGGTCTCAGCAGAGCAGAGGCAGAATCACCTCTGTGGCTCTGCTGGCAATGCTGCTCTGGATGCAGCCCAGGCTGGGCTTTGCCTTCTGTGCTGCAGCCTCACCCTGCCTGCTCCTGGCCAGCTTCTCCCCACCAGCACCCCCAAGGCCTTCTCCTCAGGGCTGCTTTCCATCCCCTCCCCCCCCAGCCTGCACTGACAGTGAGGGCTGTCCCAGCCTTGCTCTGCTCCACCACTGCCACTGGCCGCAGCCTCCCCCTCTGCCCTTCCCAACCCTCTGCAGCCCTTCGTGGGAGCAGTTTGCCCTTCGGAGGAGGTGAAGGAGCCAACCCGTCCCACTCCCAGCTGCCAGGGGCCGTGCTGACCTGTGCTGCGTGGGAAGTGGGGGATGTCCTCGTAGGCGAAGGCTGTCTTGCTCTCCAGGGCATCTGCCAGGCCTCCCAGCCCGGAGCCGCAGATGATGGCCGTGCGGGGGCGCCGGGCGGTCCGGGCGCGCAGCCAGTCCGCCGTCTCCTTGCACACCTCATAGCTGCACCTGCCAGGGGAAGCAGGGCAGTGGAGGACGTCAGCTCACCCAGAAAGAAGATTACAGGGCAGGAGAGGTTGCAAGGGGCCTCCAGCCCCCCACCCCCCGCTCCGGCAGGGCACCCCCAGCCGCTTGCCCAGGAGCACACCGCCCGGGGGGGTTGGAAGCTCTGCAGAGAGGACTCCACAACCTCTCTGGCAGCCTGCGCCAGGGCTCGCCGGGAAGAAGTTTCTCCTCCTGTTGAGGTTAAATCTTCTCTGTTCAAGCTTGAACCTCTTGATCCTTGTCTTATT